>ARYC01001378.1:0-107921 GCA_000711775.1 Oxytricha trifallax | reverse complement strand
TATTAAGAGTAAAATTACGAAAATTATACTTATAAACTGAGTATAAATATGAAGTCTTAGATCTTAGATCAAACCTTCATTAATGCTGTTGCAACTCCTATAAAGTCCAGATATAGCTATAAAGGTTTTAAGAGCTTTATAATAGAAATTTAAATTTGAATTTAAACATGGCGGTCAACTTAAATCGTAGAGCGGCACTTTTAGGAGCAGGTCAATCAATGCTCAACTTTGCCTCCACTAAAAAGCCTGAAATCATTTATGTTGAGAGGGAGGTAGAGCTAAGAACTCTTGAATTTGAAGCAGATGTTTTTATCATAGAAGTATTAAACCAGAGGGAGAGCGCAGAGATAGGGGTTTAAACTTAAATTGATTATGTTGAGGAGCTAAAAGAACAGCAACCAATCGAAAAGATAAAAACATTTTTATGTTAAGACTGTTAGAATCATTTCTCAACAGAACAAAGCTTGAAGAGACACCTTAAAGAGGTACACTCTGGCAAAGCCAAGATATATTTCAAGCATGAGAAAGTGGATGGAAGGTACTAATGCACAACTTGTAATAAGTCTTATACTCACTCTGCAAAAGTTAAGAAGCACATGCAAAAGCATCACCTCAGTGAATTCTTAATTTAAGATTAAGAGTCACAAAAACTTGTGCCAGCTAAAGAAAATCAAATACTCTCGAATCTTAAAGAGAGTTACAGGAGAAGCTCAAGAGACAGAAAAGATAAGAATCGATGAACCAACCTGCAGGCAATACAATTCTAGCATGCTTCCAAGCAAAAGCTATGAGCATTCCTGCATTGAATGCAATTAATCTAAGTGGTTGTATCGAGAATTACTTGCATATAAGTGTTCCTAACAAAGCAAAGCTTATAGTGGTCGATGAGTATGCATACAAGGTGTACCCTTTCAGCTATCTCCTTAAGAACGAGCAATACTAAAATGAGTTTGCTAACGAATATATGATTCTTAGAGAGGCATAGAGAAAGATTGCAAGAACTTGCTTAAGCTAGATGGTGTTATTTTAAGCTATGGTTTTATCGCACTGAGACTTAAGAAATATGAAATGACTTTGAAAGATTATTTATATCATAACAGATACCCAGATGATTTGAATGACATACTATCAGATATGATATAGGGTGTCAAGGAGTTGCATGAACTCGGATATGTTCATAGAGATTTGAAACCTGAAAATGTAATGCTAAACCTCTGCCCTTTAGAAGTGGTAGTTATCGATTTCAATAGAGCCTTAAGATAAGAGATAGTAACTTTAGCAAAGGTTCTTGGCACTCCTGGCTACTTCCCAATAAGAGAGAAGTGGACGAATGGATCAGTTTAGTGGGATGTATGGGCAGTAGCTGCTATAATTTTAGAGAGTGACATGGAATGCATGTCTTACTATAGTACCAAATAAGAGAAATAATCAATAAGTTTAGCGAGTGAGCATATAAATCAGGACGATATCTGCAAAGAAGTCAAACAGATTGTAGACATGATAATTGTAAGAGCACCATCATATCCAAGATAATCCTTAGACGATATACTCGAACCACTATAGAGAGCAAAATTCAAGAGATACAATAAAGACAAGCAGATAAAATTTGTTTGAGTTAAATCGCCTAATAATTATTAAATATACTTAAAATTCACATAAAACCTGTACTTTCTCTACTAACCCCAATAAGACCCCAACTATACCCTACAAATCAAAGCACTTATAAACCTCACTAAGGGGTTTTGGGGTTTTGATTACATTAGGGTTTCCTTATGTTGAAGACTATGATGGTTTTCTAATCATTCGAAGGAACTGTTCGAGGCCATAACATAGCTGGTCGTCAGTTGCCAAACTCTCAATATCGACTAAGGATGATACTGCCCATTTAACATTCTCCAAGGGCAGTCTGATGATTTGCCCACCCAGTATGCCCATCGTTGATGGTGGCACCTACCCATTGTTGAGGAGAGTACCCGAGGTGCAAGTGAGCTTCGCTGGTTTAGGATTCGAGGGGAAGTTAGTGCCTAGCACGACTGATGTCTCCTTTAGTATAGTCTTTTGCTAGGGCTTCAACGTACTTTGCTTGATCTCCTCAAGTTGCTGATTGCATAAAAATCCATAGTTCAGTATTGAATGCGAAGAAAAGCTCTACTAAGAGTGTGAATTAATTGACTATTGATCACTACCTGTATACTGTGAAAGTGATTCCATGTACAGGAGGGTTTCGGGGTTTTGATATAAATTATAATATAAACTTATATACTAGTAATTAAAAATCAGTAGTATTGATATAGCTATGATATATAAGCGATTAATTATTTAACATACTTAACTTAAATTTCAATATTTTACACCTATTGCTGGGTAGATGCCGCAACCCATCATCATTGCGGCTGGCCATTGACGATTTTAGCCATGATTGCCCAAATATTCATCAATTGCTGGAGTGGTCAGCGAATTGACTGGAAATTTTGTGATTTGGAACTTAGTTATAAAAATTTAATTCAGATTTTAGATTTTAACTATAAATTATTAAACATACCCCTCTTATCTACTCATAAACCTCATTATACCCCCAACCTCTCTCATCACCCCCTTTAATCACTCATCAATTTGCTTAATCATCTCAAATTCATTCAATCTCACTAAATCAACTATCAGGGGTTTGGGGTTTGGGAGTTTTGTTGGCTTTGCCAACCATATTTTTGAACCCCCTCAGATCGGTAGGTCGGTGGCCCCAATTTCTGATCTGAGGCCACTTTTCAGGGACCTCCTCATTTCCCCCGGATGCACCATGAGGTCTACCCTTGAGTCTCAGATCGACCCCAAACCACTCACAGTCGTCTAGAAATCCAAGCCTCACTACAGAAACATAAAAAAAGTTGGTTTTAGAGTTGAGGAACCGCGGATTTAGAAGGGGGGGGTCGAATTATTTTCAATTCCAAGTTTGAAAGTGCCTATACTATCTCTAACGGATTATAGAGTATGACTTGTATGATTTTACAAAAATTATTTTCCAATCTCCTCCCCATCCCACCATCCCAACCCAACATCGCTAATACACTCTAGATCGACGAGATGGAAGGAAAGAAGCCGATTGGTGGTGGAAGTGGCTATATCCCATCATTAAATGTCAGGGAGGTCCTAACGGCCATTTTGGCCTTGAAATTTTCAAAAAGGTGCCTCCTCCTCCTCACCCCTTGAGTCCAGCCCAGCTCTACCCCATGTGATATCTATGGTGGCTAATTGATCATAAGCATTAATAATAGTGTTTATTGCTAATAACAAGCAGTTATAGGACAGTTCAAGCAATAGGAGGGGTGGTAGGCTTCAAATACCAGTCAAATGGGGGCTTATTTGGACTTATTTGGCCTTAAGACCTAGAATACGGAACTTTTCCGGAACAGCACTTTGGCTTGGCTAACTTTATGACCCCTCCACCTGAATTTCGGAAATTTTGTTAGGATAACTAGGTATTGGTGCTGTTGATAAGAAAACAACATTAAGATATGGTAGAGATGATAGAGTAAGCCTGGAGGGCAATAGTCCAGCCCAAAAAACGGGCTTTAGCTTGGATTTTAAGGTTAAAGTGAAGATTATTACTTAAAATTAAGACTATAACTATTCAAACATGCCTCGCTGAGGCTCGATTGCTTTCAAGCAACCCTTCCCCAGTGCAATAAACACCAGAGATTGGCTGCTCCGGCTAGAGGACCCCTCTACAGATAAATATAGTTGTCAGAGTCAGGTCATAGCCACACACAAACCCTAAAGACTTAAACTATGAAGTAAACAAACAACTATATCACTGTGAGCCAGGTATAAACCTAACCACCACTTAGCTTGGGCAACGAAGAAACGAAGTTTAAAACTAACAAACAAGCAACACAAGAAGTAACCCGTAACACGTGAGCTGCTGAAGAGATATCACCTGTTGGTGACCTATAGTAGTAGAAGAAGTTAAGAATATGAATAGTACTTACAATCCCAGGAACATTTCCTTTACTTAAAGTAAAAGTTGCTTTTAAGTTAGCTAAACTCAGACCAGCCTTTAAGTTCCACCTCAAAACACTTTTAGTAGTAGTACAAGTATACGTACCAGCAACAGCCCTGCAAAGCCCTCGGCGAGGATACAGCCTGAGAGGTCTTACGCCACTTCGGCCTTCAGGGTATGTACCCAAGCCCTTGAAGTGAGAGTCTCTTACAGAGCTTAGGATTGCTGAGTTTAAAGTCAAAGTTTACTTTAGTAAAAGCTTAGTCAAAGTTGTCATATTTTCTATAAGTTGAACTTAAATATCAAAAAGTTGCACAAGGAGCTAAAAACCAAAGTAAAGTAAGTAAAAACTTAAACTAAACCTAAATAGCTCAAGTTGGAGCTAGCAGCAGCTAGATTTAAGAACTCTAATCACACCATCGGTTCCTCCATCTTTCTAAAAAATAATTATAGAGGCTTAGCCTTCCGAAAATTCGCGAAAATCCCGAATATTTGCTGAATAATTTTACTAAAGTAAAGTTAGAATTAATTATTGTTATAATAATTAAAATTTTTGTTGTTGGTGTGATAATGATTTAGATTATTATAAGTTTGTGGTGGCCACCACTATTTTTCTCTTATTTTTGTTTTTAAGCCTTTTAGATCGAGCATATGAAAGCAGAAGTCAGGATGAGTGTGAAGCAGCAACATCAACTTATAATTCAGCTAATCAAGGTAAGTATTTTTCCAAAATCTTTTCTAAAATCTTTTATTTATTTTTTTAATTTTCTTTTAGATTCAAGTGAAAGACAGCAGATGACAGCAGTTGACAGGAGATTCAGATACGTAAATCAAAACCCCAAAACCCCTTAATGAGGTTTATAAGTGCTTTGATTTGTAGGGAATTTGTTAGGGGTTGGAGTTATTAATTAAATGCGAGACAAAATAGCAAGCTTTTGGGGTCTATTTATGATGATGAAGAGTATATAGATTTAGTGTTTAAACTGCGTTATGGATGTGATATATACAGTGAATAACTCAAACCAGTACTGAACTATAAGTCTATTGCACTGCTCTTAAAGCGTAGTCCCTCAACTGTTCTCTTTCACTGCTTGAAAGCTGTATAATTAAAGCAATAATAGCTGAGTTCTTAGCCTAAGAGGAAGTCTAAGTTTCTATAGAAGCATATTGACTATCTTATTAATGAAAAAACTTTGAAGTATTGGGCTCACTTCTCTCTCGACTAACGAGCTATTATGTTTCATCGCCAGTTCCCTGAGTTGAAGATCTCTGCATAGACTGTTGCAAACATTTATAAACGAAACGGTATCTCTTACAAAGGTGTAAATCGTATCAAGAGAGTCATTGATTTCACTCTGCCATTTTTACAACAACAACTTAAATTATATTTATAATTAAATGCAGAGAGCCTAATAGAATAATATTAAGTTTATTCATGCTGACGAGGCTGTGTTTACATTCAACACTTTCATCTAGAAGTCTTGGTATAAGAGGCATAGCAACATAGAAGTATATGACTAGAAAGCAAGTATAAACAATGGCTATTCTTGGAGGAATTAGCGAGGATACTGGTTTAGAAACTTATCTTATTCATCCTCGCTCTATTAAGACAGAGTAGTATATAAATTCTTAGAACAGCTGAGAGAGAAGTACCCTGAATAAGAGATTATACTATTCGTTGATAATCTTTCTGTTCATAATACCAAAGAAACAAGGAAGAGTTATGAACAACTTAGAATAACGCCAGTGTTCAACGTACCTTACAGTCCATAGTTTAATGGAATGAGTTCTACTGGGTAATATTAAAAGGTCATTACAAGAAACTGCTGCTATATCACTTGATGCATGACCTACCTATAGATACAGTAGACTTTATTAAAAGATCAGCGAAGAGAGTAGATAATTTGTTGGCTTAAAAGTGTGCTAAAGAAGGGAGAGCGAATGTATATAAATAAGTTTTTTAGTTAAGTTAATGAATATATAAGTCACATTTAAAATTCTTTAGAGGGAGCTGGCTTCTCTTTCTTTTCTTCTACTTCTTGCTTCCCTCCACCTAAGTTTCTTCTCTTACTGCCAGCTCCAGCATATATGTTCATTGACTCTGGTGGCTGAATATTTGAATAAAGTCTCTCGCGACTTCATACTTTGTCTGCGACTTTCGCTCTCTGTGAAGCTTGCTCTATTCCTTCATCAAGAAGATGCTAGTACCAGATTTTTCCAAAGAGTTAAGCTATAAATCTTACTTGAAATATAAGGGTGCTTCTGCAGCTCTGATAGCCAGCTCTCACTTATCTTTATCCCTTGTCTGTCCTTATCTTCTGAAGAGATGCTGTACCTTTTCTTATGAGATTCTTGAATAATTTCTTTCAAGTAATCACCTTTAATTGTTGCAAGTATCCCAAAGAAATAGTTTCTTTCAGGCAGTTTATTTGACAACTGCTTCTTAGTATGCAGGTACAGCGAAACCTCTGGGTCGTTCTTAGCATCATCATATAAGTTAGTCACTGAGATTTCTGGATAGTTTGGAATCTCTGCAAACTTTACATCTTAAGTTTTGAATGCTTTCTTCTCTTCGCAGAGTATCGCCCTAGAAATGAAATTTTGGTACCTTCCATCGTTGGCAAGAACAAACCAACTACATAATCAAACATAGCAACTATGAGTTTATTACCTTGCTGCACCAAGTAGCGGTGCAAATCCTCCTTGCTTCTAAATCTCTGAATCAATTCTTGTGCTTGCACTCTTTTCATTACATCATTCATTGACTCCATCTTGTTTACAGATCTAAGAAATGATATTCAAATTTAAGTTTATTGATTTCAATTATATACCTCTGTAAAACTTACGAATAAATATGGGCATCCTATAGGAGGTCAACCTCTAAGAAGGATATGGAGAAGGTTTTGAGAACTGGTTTCAAACTTGAGAGATTGTTATCAATTTCTTCTGTAATAGTTCCATATTTTTAAATTTAAATTGGTACGTACTTAATTAGGAGCAACTCCTAAAATGCTAGTTATTAATTAGGAGCATTAATTAAAGCTAGTACTTAATTAGGAGCACCCTAATTTTAATCATAAAATCACAAAATACCTCCTAAAGCTGTACGTACTTAATTAGGTGCACTTCCTAAATCGGTACGTACTATAATCAACTTATCATTGAAAGTAAAAATTGTTACTTCCTCACCCATATGTAGGAACTGGATCGTCTCTTAACACTCATAATTCTTCTCTCATACTCTAAGAACTCCTTTTAAACTTGTAGGCTTGCAAAGCTCTCATATAAGCTCTCAGTTATAGAGGCAGTTTTATAATTTTAATTCAAATTTAAATATGAGCGCTAACATTTTGAGAAAAACAGCAGCACTTCTATCAAACTAAACGAGACTTACCTTTGGCAGCAATAAAAAGTGTGATAGCTGTGAGATGAACTCTCTTAAAGAACTATCAGAGCTATCACTTGAGGTCTCTGTTATTAAAATAGAAATTAATAATAGAAAATGAATGGCAACAAGTGTGTGGGAGACAGAGAGGAGGAGAAAGGTATAAATGAAATTCCTATACAAACTGAAGAAGTAGAAGTATATTTTTGTGAGAAGTGTGAGAGAGACTTCGCTCATAAATCTAGTTGGTATAGGCATATGAAAGAGCATAGAGAAGCCAAGCCAACAGTATACTTAAAGCACGATAAAATCGACGGAAAGTATGATTGCTTCGAGTGCCATAAGCAGTATGCTCATACTAGAGATTTAAGGAAGCATCTTTTAAAAGCTCACAAGAAAGATTTAGAGATTGAAAAGCATGAAGATGAATTGAAGCTACTTAACAAAAGAAAAGCAAGAGAATCTTCGAAAATGGTAGAGCTCGAACAAGCTTGTGAATCAGAATATGTGAGGAAATCACGCAACCTACTAGCATCTGAAATCACTAAGATTATGATTAAAATTCAATATAAAAAGATTCCAGTTCTTACCTAAGTTGACCTCAACACTTCACTTTAAAGCTACCTTATATTAGAAGACTCCTTTGATAAGAAAGTTATCAATGATCATCAGTAAGCATACAAGGTGTATCCCTTCAACTATCTCTTAAGTGATGATAAATATTAGATGGAGTTCACAAATGAGTATCAAGTACTCACTCAAGCAAAGTTTAAAGAGTGTAGTTACTTAATCAAGCTAGATGCTGTTCTCCTTGCCAAGGATCATGTTGCTTTCAGACTCCCACTCTATGAAATGACCCTCAGAGATTTTATTACTGATCAAAGGAATCATAAGTAGCTTGCTTTGATAGCAACTTAAACCTTACAAGGTATAAAAGAGCTACATAAGTTAGGCTTTGTTCATAGAGATTTGAAACCAGAGAATATTATGATAAACTTCTCACCTGTAAGAGTGACAATTATTGACTTCAACAGAGCATTAAGGGTAGAAGTATCAAGGCTAGGAAGTGTTATGGGAACTCCAGGCTATTATCCTGAAAGAGAAGACTGGAGAGATGGAGACTATCAATGGGATGTGTGGGCTTTAGCAGCAATAATAATAGAGTGCGATATGCCTCGGAATGATTACTACTCTACAAGGTGTGAGAAAGATGCTAAGTAAAGAATCAAGTAATTTATAGACAAAACCAGAGTATCTCAATCATTAAAATAAATGGCAGAATCAATAATCTTAAAACCAAACTCTAGATCAGACATAACATTAGAGAAGATAGAGTTATGGTTAAGTAAAATAAACTTCAGACCTCTCCCACATGATCCAAAAGTGCATTTTGAGTGATTAAATTAAATACATTTACTATAAATTTCACATTAAAACCTATTAATAACCCCAACCCCTAACAAATTCCCTACAAATCAAAGCACTTATAAACCTCATTAAGGGGTTTTGGGGTTTTGATTCACATTTTTAAACTTACCTCTTCAAACATAAAAAGCAAAAAAACCATTCTAAATCAGGAATTAAAAGCCTTTATTTATGCCATATTTATTTAATTTATTAATTTAAAAATAATAAGTATCATTAAAACTTATATAAGCTTAATGAAAATAGTAAAAAAAGTAATTAATAATAAATTTTTCTTAAAAGAATTAATATAAAACTCATATTTTTTATAGTATATTTTTTTAATTAAATTTTTTTATTTATTATAATGATTATAACATCTCATTGAGGTTCATATTAAGCATTTTCCATTAAAATGAGTAAAAATATTTTCAAAATTAAAGATTTAAATCTAACAAAGGAAGTCGAAATATCTTGGGGAAATTAATAAATATATCATTTAGATTATTTAAAATTAAATCGCTCTATCAATGTAGTTCTCACATATTCTTTATTATGCTTATTGCTTTGTAGAACCTTTTTTTCAATATATTTTATCTTTGTTTATAGGATTCTTATTCTTAATTATAAATTAATTAAGAGAGTCAATAACCATGAAAACTACTTTAAAAAATATTATTTCAAACAAGTCTAATGTTGAGTATAAGATCACAATGAAATTTTGTAATGATTTTTTGACTCTTTTAATCAATGTTAAAGGTGCAATAATTTTCTTAATTTTATAGTCATTTTGTTGAAAAGTAATATTATGGCAATAAATTACTAAATTAGAAATGACTTCTTCGAGTTTATTTATGTCAAAATTAATTGGCTAAATTTTATATTATATTATTGATGGAATCTTTAAATCTATAGACAAGACGATATGATGATAAATCGTATTATAAGTTATTTAAAGTATTTTCTTTTTTTGAAAAAAACCTCACTTCATTGCAATCATCTTAATAAGCCTTTTTTTAAGAAATGGATTTAGGTTAAACAATTTGAAAGATGATAAAATAATAATAAAAATATCAAGTATACAAAAATATAATCAATGAAGTTTAAGTATTTGTATAATATCAATTATCAAGCAACCAAAGAAAGTATTGTTCTGTATATATAATTTCAACTAATCATCATCTTCCAAAGACTTTTGTATGTATCAAAATTTACATGTTAGGCAATTGAAATTCTCCTTTATTATACAAGCTTTTAAACTTTAAAGGGGCAATACCTGAACTAATAATTTTTTTTAATTATAGCTTCGTCTCATAAATTTCCTTTGAAATGGTATGTCAAGGGTCAAAATGAATGATTTCGAGTCAAAAAATAAAATATTGTTACTCACTGATGTTTGATGTCGGTAAGAGCACAATTAGTTTTACTTTTGTTTTTATTTTTTGCAAGGAAAAATTTGAAAATCTTAAATTTTTAATAAATAAGCTATTTTATCAAAGAAATTTTAAATCAATTCAAAAGTAATTAAATACCCTGAAAGTATTATTACTCAATTCAAAGTCATTAAAATAAATTATTTTCTATTATTTTAATGACTTTGAATTGAGTAATAATACTTTCAGGGTATTTAATTACTTTTGAATTGATTTAAAATTTCTTTGATAAAATAGCTTATTTATTAAAAATTTAAGATTTTCAAATTTTTCCTTGCAAAAAATAAAAACAAAAGTAAAACTAATTGTGCTCTTACCGACATCAAACATCAGTGAGTAACAATATTTTATTTTTGACTCGAAATCATTCATTTTGACCCTTGACATACCATTTTCAAAGGAAATTTATGAGACGAAGCTATAATTAAAAAAATTATTAGTTCAGGTCTTGCCCCTTGCTAGAAATCACTATTTTAAATCCCAATAAAATATACTGTTGCAAGCTTTTCAATCATAATTTTAGTTGAGCTTGATAGCTGCAGCAGCTTACAGTATACTTAGTAAGCTAGAAGAAACATCTTCATAGAAAAGCTTATTATGAATATTAAAAAAAGAAAATAATTTAAGCAAGGTATAGCGCAAATGATTCTTGGATTGCTTAACCCACTAAACTGGCTTAATCGAATGTTGAATTTTTTCTAAATAATTTCTTTAAAAAACAAGTAATTAAATTAATTGATAATCATTATCATTATGGTTACAAGAGATCAGTTACAGCTACAGCTAAAAACAAGTAAAGATTTAATAGAAATTTAAGGACATTTTTCCTTGACAAAATTTGATCTAAGCTTGCTGTATAAAATTATTGGTAGTATTAAAGTGCCAAGAATTCAATTTTTGACATGAGAAATTCAATATTCAATAATGTAAGAGCTGATGAACAAGAGGTAGGTTTCACTTTTAAGAATACCGGCTTCTACAAGTACTACAAACCAGATACAACAAGAAAGATATTGACCCTATAATTAAATAATAAATTTTCAGCCTAACAGTAAAAGAAGTCACACTTATGGAATCTTAACCTATCTTTTATACTTATCTACCTAAGACAATCAAGCTATAAAAAATCAAAATGGTTTATAGAAATTGAAATAATAATTATTTTAACTACTTTAAGGCGATTGCATACATAATATTGAATTTTCTTTTAATTTTTAACTTTTTAATTGATATTAGTTTATTTCACTTGTTAAATTATTATTTATAAAATCCATTTATCCCAATTCAACAATATGTTGAATATAAATAAATAAGCAAACATTTAATATTTAAAAAAAAAACATTAATTTTGAGGTTTTAAATTACTAAATTATAAAATACATGGGGGGGGGAAGTTTCCTGCCCCCAACATTAAATTTTATGTTTTTTTTGCAATAAATTTAATAGAAACAAATAAATTTCAATTTCAAAAACCATAACCATGTACTATACAACATTTATTATTATATAATTTTCAAGGTTCATAATTATTCTTTATTAAATTATATATTACTGCCAAGGCTAAAATAAGTGTTTTTTTTTAATTAATTAATGTAATTTTCATTAAATTTTAAATTTATTATCAAGGTAGAAATGATATTTTAAGCTAAATTAAAAAAACTACATCATAATTGATGATTAAGATTCTTTGAAAATTATAAAAATTACATATTTTTATGTATGGGGCAGGAAACTACCCTTGGGTGCATATAAAATTTTGGGGCAGGAAACTTCCCCCCCCAAATACATATATAGAATATTTAAATATAATTTAAAATTATTAAATTATAGATATAAATTTATAAAATTTACAAATACTGAGGTTAAAGGGCTCTTGGATATAATTGCAGTTTAAAAGGTTAAAATACTTAAAATTATATTTAATATAAATTATATTACTATAAAAAAAGCAGATCTTACCATTTTTATTTTTCTCCCTCAAAATTCAGCGAATTAGTTAATATGTATTCCCTTTTTATTAGGAAGAAGTTTAATCTTAAATTCTTTTGAAAAACCTAAGTCGGTGTCAATCGTTAAAATTAAAAATCCTCCAAAATTCTAAGAAAGTGTTAGAATAATTTTTTATTATTAAGAATCATAAAATACCTTAATAAGTTAGAAAATTTATGGTGAATTTTTAAATTTAATTCCTTCATTGCAATTTGTGTTTTTTACTGGCACAGTTTCTTAATAAATTAAATAAGAATTATTAAATGTTTCTCACTTCAATATAAACAAATAATTTGCTTTTAAAAATACAACTATATAATTTCTTATGAAAATATTATCCTAATGACAATAATTTTATTTTATAGCCTATTACAATTAAACTCTTTCAAAATATCATTAATTGACATTCAAAACCCAAAAACTTTTCAGTAGATTGAGTATTTAATTAAAACCCCATAGATCAATTAAGACATGAGAATCGGGGTTAAGAACAATTAAATTAAGAATTAATTATTATTGGCGTATAATTATAATGTTTGGGCTAATATTAAAACTATTGGCTCGATTAATTGTCCTTATAAAATAATCCAATCAGGGTGTGTTGATTTGATTTTAGCCTAATTATTTATATTATTAGCCAATTATAATTAATTTTTAATCTAATTGTTCTTAACTCCTATCCTCGCTTCTTAATTGATCTATGGGGTTTTAATAATAGTATTCAATTAACGCATACTTTATTAAAATTTTAACATAGTTTATGAAAAGGAATAGGGTTTAAATGTAATGTAAATTAGTGTGTTAGTAGAGGTTTTTTATTTATACTTGCTTATATGCAAGGTCTGCACTATGGTTAGTTAATGTTTATCTACTCAGCCATATCATCTTATTCTAATATAGATATTGCTGTATTCTCTGCTTGGGATCTTTTTCTCTCTTAAAGCTATAGTAATCATTTCTAGCCATTTCACATTCGGCAATAATTGCAGCTAGAGCCCATATATCCCACTTAATATCACGATCTCTCAAAAGTCCTCTCTTTCTGGAAAGATCCAGGAGTACTACAAACGTTGCCAAGTAATTAGCTTCAACTCTATATGATCTATTGAAATTAATTATCACTACTCTAAGAGATGAAAAGTCAAGCATAATATTCTCAGGTTTCAAGTCTCTATGAAAATATCCTAAAGTGTGCAGCTCTTCAATGGCTTTGCAAACATTTGTAAGAATAATAGGCAACTACTTTTGTATCCTTTAATCTTAAATGTAGTCTCTTAAAGTCATTTAGTATAAAGGGAGACGAAAAGCTACAAAATTTTGAGCAAGCAGAACAGCATCTAACTTTATTATAAATCTGCTGTGTTCTCTTGACTTAGTAAGAGCTTGCATTCATTAACGAATTCCATTTGATAATTGTTATCGCATTTAAAGTAGTTGAATGGATAAATCTTTAAGAGAGCTGCTTATCATTTATGACTTTTTTCTCAAACTTTTCCTCAAGTAAAAGGTAACTTCCCTCATATTTTAAGGGCAATTAAATTGAAAATTGGAAACTTTAGGGATTTACTATCTCAGAAGATGGGAGGTTTCTCAATGCTTTAATTAGCTTATTTTCTTTCTTAACTCTTTGTTCCAAATATTCTAAAGGGTCTCGTGGCTTTTTTTATGTAATAAGAACTCACGGGTCTCACTATCTATGACTTCGAACTTCTTTACTCCGAACTTTACATACTAACAATAAATATAATATTTGTACATTGTTACCCTGCATTAAACCCTTTAAGAACCCTAATATTGCTTACCAAAATAGTCTACTATTTATGAATAAAAATTCAATCAAACTGTTGAAAGTGTTTGGGATTTTAATTACCCCTTTAAATTAATCTTGGAATGTAATTTAGCATGATGCTATTTACTTAGGAGAAATTTATGTAGCTTTTAGGCTTCAATTACTGTAATTTACATACAGAGGATTCTTATCTGACAATAAAAATGCTAAACTAGTTAATGAAGCTAATAGTCTAACGAAAAGAAGATTTGATAAACTTGGGTATATAAATAGAGTTAAAAGCATAAAATATCATGATTTATTTCAACTTTAAGAGTGTAAATTAGCAATTTCAACAGAAGTCAAAGAGCGCATGGTTCTGAATTATAAATTGTATTAGTGGCTCAGGGATATTTCTAAAAACAAGATTTGAATGACGGAAAATTTGCTTCGTAAATATATGAACTTTAGCAATAATAATAGAGAGGAATAAGCCAGGAAACGATTTCTTTAGCAGCAAATTGATAGAGATTATAAGCAAAAATTATACAAAATCTCGAAAGGCATAAAATTATTGGGTCTATAAGAGAGCTAACCTCTTAATATTTTTTCATCAAGCCGATTAAAATAACGAAACGAAAATATATAAAATTAACATCATCTTGAATAATTAAATTAAAGGAAATTGCTCAAAGGCTAAAATATTTATTAAATTAAAGTTATTAAAAAGATATAATTTTCGAAAAAGACTCTTTGCTATCCATATGTAACAACCTTGATTATATTTTATTATAAATATAAAATGAATAACTATAAATAAAAATATAATATACATTAAGTAATTTTACTTTCTTAATTATTAAATATTCAAGAAGTCAAATTATTTATACTTTATGCAATATTTATTTAATTTATATTAAATGATTTATTTAAATATACAAAATATAATAGAAAGGTACTATAATATAAATCAAATTACTGTTTCATCATTTTCCTGATTAAAGTAGAATTTAAGCAAACTCCTATACGATATATAATAAAAGAAGTCGCTGCATATTTAAAACTCTAAATTATTTAAAAGTAAATATATAGTTGCATTTAGTTTTAAAAAAGGGAGTTCACTATAGGATAAAAGTATTATAATATAAAAAGCTTTAATTACATCGAACTAAATAAGTAAGTGATAAATTTATATTGATTAATTTATATATTTGATTGATTGCGTATTTAACTATTTAAATATTATTATTGTACTAAGAAGCAAAAATATATAACTTTTACAACTTCGTTACATTTTATATATTTAATATTAATGAAATTGATAAAAATATCAATTGAAAAGTGTTAATCTAAAATGAAATTATTCTCTAGGAATTTTAAAATTTAAACAATTTATGATATGAATTTCTTTATTCAAAAAAGAGAACATATTATTTTTGTGACTAATTTTCTTAATTTAAATAACTTTTATACTAACAAATTGGTGATATAATTTTTTTTAAAAAAAGACCGATTTGACTTTCAAATATTATGATTGGGCTTTAATTTGACTGATTAAAAAATATTATCAAAATACAATTGAATTGGGAAAATAAGATAAATAAATTAATAATTCGTATTTTAAATATATTAACTGCCACTAAATACATAAGCTTGTAGATCAAATTTGAGAGTGGACACTTACCGTTATGTTACTGAGATCACACCGTTTCTTCAATATCTCATGCTCTTAAGATTTTCGGTACTGATCTGTGCCTTGACCAATTTGATCGATTTGACCGTATACTCTTTTTGGTCAAATGAGTCAAATAAGTAAACTTAAGTATTTAATTATATTAAACGATTTAATTATTATAATTACTGCTAAAATGAAAAGATTGTTAGAGAGGAGCTGCCACACCACAGAAGTAAAGTATGGGGATCTCTCTTTAGAATGTGTAGTCAGCGTAGTCGTAATAACTACTAACTCTTTGCCATTAGAAAAACTTTAGAAGATCGATAGAGAGGCATTTAAGGCCGATGCCATTTGATTGATCTGAGTAATGTCTAGAAGAGCTTAAAGAAAAAAAGTTGCCCTTCGATGCCAAAGATTTGGCTAAGAACATGCTGACACGGTTAAAAGAAGAGACCACCGTACCACAACACTCCCAGGAGAAGAATGTGAGCAGAGAACTGAGCGGAATCATTAAAACTCAAGTTAATTGTAGTCTTGGTCTACGAGAACTGTAAAAATTTCCATGTTTGATTTATAATATTTTTAAATATATGTTTTTTATTTATTTTTAACTTTTAAACATTAAAAACATTCATATATCAACTTATCTCTTAAACAGGTTACCAGACAATCTTTTAAAAGCATTGTCCGCCGGACAATCATTTGTTAACATTGTCCGTCGTATCATATTTTTGTGCAAATATTCCAAATGTAATATCGAGAATCAGACTTGGATATGGAACAGTATTCTATGTATCCCTACTAAATAGAAAGGCTTCATTAATATCATTTAAAAAAGTCAAACAGGCACTTTATATATTCCAAAAGGAATATAACAAAATCTGTTTGGAAAATAAGAGATAAAGAAAGATTAAACTTAAATATCGAATAAAAAAGAAGAAAACTTAAAAAATAAAGTATTCTAAATTTTTTAAAATATTCTATGATAAGGATGCATAGCATCCATTAGTAATAGAGTTTAACTATGAGTACTGATATATATTTATTTAATTTTAATAATTTTAATTTTGAGTATTTTAATTACTATGTTACAATCATTGATTAAACTTAAATATTTAAAACCGTTTGACTTTAATTAACATGAAACCTAATGAATACTTGAAGATGAATTGAACAAAGATTTCAACGGAGAACTCGTAGCAGTGAGGGAATGCTGTTTGTCATTATTTTGTTTCATAATATTTAAATCGTTTAATATAATTAAATACTTAAGTTTACTTATTTGACTCATTTGACCAAAAAGAGTATACGGTCAAATCGATCAAATTGGTCAAGGCACAGATCAGTACCGAAAATCTTAAGAGCATGAGATATTGAAGAAACGGTGTGATCTCAGTAACATAACGGTAAGTGTCCACTCTCAAATTTGATCTACAAGCTTATGTATTTAGTGGCAGTTAATATATTTAAAATACGAATTATTAATTTATTTATCTTATTTTCCCAATTCAATTGTATTTTGATACTAACATTTAATAATATTAATAAATTCAATATATAAAAAACATAAATATGCATTTTAATTAAATACCAGAGAAATTTATTAATTTAAGCGATTTTTGTTAACTAAACATCCTGCACTGAATTAGAATTACAGAAAAAAAAATTCCCCAAACTCATTAAAAAAGGAATAAAGCATAGACATATATTATATAATTGTAAATTCGATTACAATGTCAACCAAAGCTATAAAATTCTTAAAACCAGATAAATACTACAAAAAATTCCAAGTTTACATGGTTAATAAGTAGAAAATCAGCTTTTATTTACAAAAGAAAGGGACATCTTTGAAGATTTCTGTGAGAAAATTATTGAAAGATTGGTGACTGAGTATTAAAATGAGTCTTATTTCACTTTGAATTGGATGTGCATAATGTAGCTATTTTATTTGAGTTAATAATGTTAGTAAAGACACTAAAAGACAAATAGCGATAGTACTGAGAGCTCTTGAATTTCTTAAGCATTAATAACTCTATTAATTTAACTTATTTATATATTCCAATTATCCCAATAAAGTGTTAAAAATGTCTAAAGTTCCTAGGCTAAGAGAAGTATTATGATTTGATACAAAAAATTAATCAAGCATAAAGGAATGGAGATCCTAAAAATTCACTGTCAGATAAAGTATAAAAATTAATATTCTATTCAATTCTTTTCTTTTAGAAAAATTTAGTGATCAACAAAAGCTAAATTTATTAATAATTATAAGGGTAAAACTAATAGCGCTAGACAAAAGATTTATGAGCCTTTTAATTCGTTGGAAAAACTAAAAGTAAGCCATCCATAAATTGTGAAATTAAATAATCATGGGTAATAGGCTTTGTAAATATGTTGGTTAATATTGAAAAATAAGTGAAAAACTTTGATCTAAAATGAATAATTATTAATACTTTGCCAATACTTAAAATGGTGACGATGAAACCCTTGTTCAATCACTAATAATGAAGTTACAAAAAACATATCTTACTTATTTATTTTTATAGGATTGCTTCTTGGTAAGACTAGGCAGTGGGTTTAGAAGAGACTTCACAAGCTCGCCTCAAGAGCTCACTAAAACAAATTCTGGCATGTAGATGGTGATGTGTTTGATGGAAAATAGAGTCATTGTAAAGCTGTTCTTTAGATTATGTTCCATTTTTATTTTAAAGTTTTTGCATGATATTAATAATTATTCATTTTAGATTAAAGTTTTTCACTTATTTTTCATAAATATCTCAGCTCCTTTCAAGCTTCATTGTTATTCCATCTCTACTCTGAGATATTTCCTATTCATTCATTGTTTAATTAAATGTTTCCTTTTCTATATATGTTGTAATACCTTAATTTATAAATGTCAAACTTCAAACAAAGTCATCATAAAAATTTAAAGGAAACTTGAAATTATGATAACTACCTAGAAGTAGGATGACATGGTAATGGCTGATAATCTGCAATTTATAAAATCTCAAACATAAATATCTAATTTATCAAAGACTAGCTGTTTTCCGTTTGAGTATGTAAGTAGAATCATACACCTATACATGACAGGTAAATTTTAATTGACACTAGCACAGGAAAAAACGCTTTAATATATAATTAATTGTTGAGTCATTTAATACTAAAGTTTGTAATAAAAATAAGATAAGGACAATTTATTAGGGCAATAGTGTTTCTTATTTTAATTATATAGTATTCTCTAATTCTGTCATTCAAATATTATTTTATATGTTATAGAATAGGTTTGTAAATATAAAAAAATTAGAGAGTTTATTTTTTTAAAAGTAAAAATGAAGAAGCTTTTAATATAAAAAAGTAAACAGAGGAATTCTAAATTATTAAGGCAATCATAAGTCAGTAGTAATTAACTTATATCAAAGCTTATTATGCCTACAATAAATAATATATTGGGAATAAATTTGAATATGGAAAAGTAAATTATAATTTAAATTATTAATAATTAAATTCGTCTCAGTAAACTTTGTTGAAACCTAGACAACATGGTACTTGTTTGATAAGGAATTCAATATTCAAGATTTTCTTGAAATCAGTTTAAATCGAAATAATAAAATCATCATAATAAACAAAAATAAAAAATGTCTGATCAGAAACGTCTGTGTCTAAACATTAATGTAAGTTACAAAAAAATATCTAACATTTTATTTTTACAGGGCTTGCACATGGTAAGACTAAAGGCGTCAACGAAGAGGAAGTTTAAGAAGCCACAGAGAGAAGGGCAAACAATTTAAGATTTTCGAATGTTTACAATAAAGATGAAACGTTTATTTTATAGATTTACTATTTCTATTACTACTATTACTATTGCTATTATTACTAATAAATTTGTATTTAAATTTCAGCTTATTTCAAAAAATTCTTAATTAGATGTAATTTACTTTAGGCGGTACAACTCTATCGCATCTCTAAAGTTAGATATTGAGTTATATTTTGACATCAAATTAACTAAACAAATCACCAAAAATTTAACTCAAAATCTAACTCCAGGGATGCGATTGATGGGTACAGTTAATAATAATAAAGTCTATTTAATTTTGAATTCTCTATCAAACAAGCACCATTCTGTCTAGGTTTCAAGAAAGTTAACTGCACCAAATTATATTATTTATTTATTATAATTTAAACTTCCCTAATCAAAGGTATTCCTACTGTATTTATAGTTATTTCATTTCCAAAGTATAAATATAATTTATCTTATAAAATAAATCTTAAGGCGTGAAAAATATATTTTCTCATTTGATTATAATTTGATACCATTTATATTATGTTATGAATTATAAAAGAGGTTTATATTATTGCTAAATACTGGTTATCATATATTTTATCCAATTTTAATTAATAATTTAATAAGGGGAAGTTTCTTTTACTCTGAAAGAAAAAGATTTCTTCTCCCTACTGAAATTCCATTGCCATATTAAAATCATGTAATTTTTATCACTTTTTAAGAATCTTTTTCATTAACAATGAACCAATAATACATTTTGAACATCTTTTAATCAGTAATCTAAAAATAAATTTTAATAATTTATGAAAGTCCCACTTATTAATACAATTTAAGCATCAATATAGTATATATGATTTAAAAATATAAGGAATATTTTCTAAACCTTAAACTTATTTTATTAGCAAAAATGTTTGTTATTGTTTGAGGAAAATTTAAGTATCTATAAGTATTTTCTCATTTGTTTTTTGGCAATAAAATAAATTATAATATTTAGGACAGGAAACTATATATTTAAATCATATACTTGTAACAAGAAATCAGAATTGAGGTGTGAAATTGGCAAATTGTATGATGAGACCAATTGCATCTCAGTCAATCATAATAATTAAATATTATTTAATATATAAATAAAAATATCTACTTAAGGATAAGTTTAATCATAATTTAATCCCAAATAATAAACACTGGCAAATTTGACCATAAATTTTTGATTTTTAATCGTAGTCATCAATTGATAACTCATTTTTATATTCATAATTTTTACAATTTAGTAATAAGCAGATTTAAATAAATATAATACCATAAAGTTATAATATAGCAAAAGGTCATCCTAGAATTTCAAATCTTCTGTAATTATTTAAAAATACTTTTAAGTTAAAAAACGATACATAATAATTAATTTATTTATGCTATATTTAGAAATTTTTATAATTGATAATTTGTGTATTTAAGGCAATTTCTTTTTTATCCTTTTGTTGTTTATTATTGCTAAAGTATAATTAATTTTGGGAAATTCAAAAATGAAAATCTAATTGTATTTCTGATTAATCTTAACTGCCACTAATTTCACATGGCTCTAATCATAAATTGATTCAATCAACTTTTAATTTTATACTGAATGTACATTATACATTGTACAGTTTTGGTTACTTTTTTTAATTAAATTAATTAATTATGACAAAATTATACATTATAAATTGTTCAGTTCTGATCTTTTTATTTTATTTTATTTAAAAAATATTAGGGCGTAACAAATAATTGTACAATTATACATTGTACAGTTTTTATTTTTTAATTTTGTAATTGTACATTTAATGCGCAAGATAAATGTTTATTAATATGCAATTATAATAAAAACAAATGGAATAATAATCTAAATGGTGGAGAGGGATACTACATTTAATGTCTCACATCTCTTAATTTTAAAACTAATCACGATCACTTGATGAATTCTAAGACTTTTCAAACAGACATTGAAGAACAAACGAGCGCCACTTCTATATCCTCGATATTAAAACTGATGATGTCAGCAAAAAAGATCTAATTTTAAATAATTTAATCTCTAATCAAAAATACATCAAAACTAAGCCAGGAATGGGAATCCAGTTAATCTTAAGTACAAGCAGCCCATAATTAAATTTTAGTAGATATAGATCACAGAGATATCGAGCCAGTTGCCTTTTGACAAGATGAGTGATATAGACAAGAAGTCATTTGTGATGGCCGAATTCAGTAAGGAGATGATATAGGATGACAAGAAGTTTCCATTCAACGAGGCCTAGCTGACAATGTACTTTAAGCAGGGAATATAAGATTAGGTGGATGCAGAGATGATGAAGTATGAGCAGATAGTAGCTGAAGATACACATATGATAGAGGAGACCTCGATAAAGCCTAAAAAACAAACGACGGCATAATAAGAGTGATTCTATGAAACAGTACATATTTGCGTAAATAATAAATTTATGCATATTAATAACATTTATCTTGCACTCTTAATGTACAATTAAAAATTTAAAAAATCAAAACTGTACAATATATAATGTAAATTCAGTATAAAATTAAAAGTTGATTGAATCAATTTATGATTAGAGCCATGTGAAATTAGTGGCAGTTAAGATTAATCAGAATACAGTTAGATTTTCATTTTTAATTTCCCCAAATCAATTATACTGCTATAAATTTTGCTAATGTCCAGAATAAAATATTGGCCAAAAATTTAATAAGATATTATAGATATATTTTTTTGAGTTTTTATAGAAAAAATATTAATGAGATTATGGTTTGTTTGGAATCAAATTATATTGTTTTAAGATTTGTATTAAAATAAATATAAAAATAACATTTTTAAAACATTTATAAAAAAAGCTATTGTTTTGATAGACACTTTTTCCCCATACTTCCTTCCTGATTATATCCCCGAAACCGCCTATCTCAGTACCCTGAAATCTCCTAATTTATATGAAAATTTTTCCCAAAAATTTCAAACATATTCTTGCATGACATTTCGACTTCATGACCCTTTTAAATTAATAAATTAACTTTAATTTTCATTTCTTTTCTATTTTCTTTCTTTATTCTGACGATATTTTTAAATGTTATAATAAGTTTCATTAAATCCGCAAACATTTAATAGCATAATCTCCATTTAATAAAAATTTATGTCAGTTTTATTAGCTTATCCTCAAAATATTTCTTTAAATAATACTTTTTTCTGATGAAAATATTGGCAATTTTATATAAACAAATAGTCTATAATTTTAATGTCTTACAGAAAAGCTCAGTCAAATATTATATTATATAAATTATAAAAAATAGCATACCAAGAAATACTTATTTAAGTTAAATAAATTTTTAGTACTTAAATAAATAATAGTTCATGAATGTAAGATTTCAATTGCGAATGCTTTAAATGTTATTTGTTATTTGTGGCTGAGCGATGTGGATGATAATCGCTGATAACGAGAAAATTTTATTATATATACACGAAAGTTGCTTTACATTTTTTTTATTCTGGGTGATGGCGGATAAGTATTTAGAACACGAATTGCAAGATCAACTATTTACAGATTAAAGCTTGATCAATTTTCATCAATCAAACTTGTAAGAATATATAATGATTCAATTAAATGTATATTTTTGTACCTTACCATTTTTAAAAATTTTATCGTGAATGTGTATATTTTTAAGCAATAGTTACTTTCAAAAGGAGCAATGTTGTTCATTTTTAAGAGAAGTCCCCTAGTTATTTTTAATTATTATTTTTATTATAAATAGTCAATAATAAATTAATTTAATAGAATCTATATATTTAATTAAGTTTGAGCAAGATTATTTTCAGTTGTCTTTTTAATAACTTTAAAATAATATTGATAAAATATAAAACAATAGTGATAAGAAAATCCAAAACAATGCAGTTGCCTAGATAATTAAATGTAAACGAAAAATATTGCTTTTAAATAAAATTATTAAATTATATTATATATTAAATATTACTTTGTAAAATCAATAACACAAGACCTTATTAGTAGCATAATATTAGTTTGATTAATTTGGATAATGTTTTTGGAGAAGTTAATGTTTCTTTTTTATTTATTTAATTTTTTGTTGTTAGATTAATTTTCATTTTAATTTAAATAGTTGAAATTTAATTTTTTTTATTTTTATATCTTTATTAAAATATATCTAGTGTATAATATTTAGATATTAAAATTGTCATAATATTTTTTGCTCGTTTATTAACTAAATCATGTAAAGTTTCATAGTGAAATATTCTTATTTTTATTTTATGGGCCTGCTTAAAAAGTTTTAGGGTTTTTAAAATGAGTTTTAATCTTTTAGTTTAATTTTATTCCTATAAATAATTTCAGCATACCGCAGAAATATTATAATTTCTCTAATAATTAGAGATTGATGCTACTAATAATAAATACTTCAAAATAAGATATAAATACGGATTGTACAATCTCTATTTTATAATATGAAATATATATATATAGATTATTTTGATTATTATAATGTATGATTAATATTTAATTAAATATTTTTTTATTTTAGATTAAATAATACTAAATATGTTTTAGTTTGTGAATTGTTTAAGAATTGAGAAGAAATTCATTCATTTATTTTATTTTATTCAATTTTTTTTACAATAAATAATTGAATGAACACTAAAATTTTGTTATTTTAAAATTTTAGTTTTCAAAAATATATGATCAATATCAAAATTGATTTTAAAAATATCTTTTACTATCCTTCAATCTCAGAAGTAAAAAAGTGCTCTAAACTATGTTAAGTTTATTCACTCAAACTACAAAACCCCTTAATTAAATATTTTAGTGGATTGAGTTGCATGATAAAGTTGGGGTCTTAATGGGGTTAGTAAAGAATAGACCAATTATTTATTGTAAAAAAATAGAATTTAGCGAAATGCCATGGTCTATTATTGCTTAGCTAAAGTTTAATAAGTAGTTTGAGATGGATATAGATTTCAATTCACCAGTTAAGTGAAGTATTACACTCACTCATCTTAGTTAAAAAGTATGTAAAGTATCATCTAAATAATTTCATAATGCAAAATAAGGAAACTCAAAAACTTGTACTGTCAAGATAAAAACCAGTTCTTGATATTGTTAAAATGAATACAAAATTAGAAAATAAAATTTAATTATATAAAATAGTAACTCAAATATTGGCAATTAAAGTTGGTCATTTAAGCAATCCTCAGTTAATAAGAGGTATATTTTAAATTTGCTGGACTCTATTATTGGGGTAATTTTTAACCTCATCCGTGTATGAGATAACTTTCTTTAATTAAGAGTCATTAATTTATAGCCTCCCTTTCAATGTTGAGTAAACTCGCTCAAGGGATAAGTTAAAATAGTACCGCCGATTGTAAAATCCTGAAAACTTTGGATTCTATATCGAATGAGCTCAACAGAGTTAAAATTAGCCAACTTTAACTGCCACGATTTTGATTTAAAATTTACTTATTTAAAATCAGTTTCCCAATTTCCAATGTATTTCTACTATAGTATTAAAGATAGCAGTAGGAGATAAAGATACAGAAGCGATATGAATTGATCAATTAAAAAGCAAGCAATAACTCTTTAGCATTTTCCTAGAATGAGTTCTGTATATTTCTGTCTTAAATACAATTAAAAATTGATATTAGCAGTTGCATTAGGAATTAATTATATATATGCCGTCCAAAAAGCAACGCTCATAGCTTAATTGTTAATATAAATATAAGGTTTATCCTTTCAGCTATCCATTTAAGAATTATCAGTTCCAAAATTAATTTGCTAACGAATACATGGTTCAAAGAGAGGCTCAAGGAAGAGATTGCATGAAAGCAATAACTTGTTTTTAAAAATAGTTTTATTTTAAGCTATGGTTTCATCGCACTAAGGCTAAATAAATTTGAAATAACTAATAGACTACCTTTATCATTAATAATACCCAGAGGCTTTTAATATTATACTTTCGTTTAATATGATCAAAAATATAAAGGATTTGCATGAACATAAATAAGTTTTAAAAAATATTCGAAATTTGTAAATGATTGCTAAAGCTTTGTCCTTTAAAAATTGTAGTTATTGATATTAATATAGGCTTAAGATAAGAGATTGGAACTATAGCTAAAGTTTTTGGTATTTTAGAATACTTTCGAATAATAGAGGATCATTGTCTTTTAGAGGGATGCATGGGAGTTTGAAGCTGTATTAAAAATTAATATGGAAGAAATTTTTTACTGTTGCACAATAGCATTAAGAATAATAATTAATTTAGCTTTAAAACTAACAAAGTAGGAAGATGTAAGTGTAACAATTTGAAATTTATTGAAGATGATAATCTTTAGGATCCCTTCATTATCGTAGTAATTATTAAATGAAATACTTGGACGACTAAAGAGAACAATAATCAATAGATTAAACAAAGAAATTCTAATAAAATTTGTCTGATAAGAGTAAACAAATATTTTTAAATAAATAAATATTGTATAAAACTTGAGTTTTCTACAAACACCCTGAAATTCAAATCATTAAAACATCTATTTAAAGGGTTTAGGGGTTTGACTGTCATAGTAATCTTTTTCTTTTAAGAAAGGACAAATTAACAAATAAATAATGAAATATATATTATTTGTTTTTATTATATTTATTTAAATTTCAAAAAATGATGTAATATAAATTAATAACTTTTTATTAATTAAATAAGAATTATATACCAAATAATACTATTCCAAATAAAATTAAATTGAAATTATTAAAGAATAAATAAACTTATACTGATAAACTATAAATTTTTTCCACATAAAATGACCCAAAAAAATTATTTATTTTCTACTCCTTTGTTTCTTTTTCCCAATCTTTGGGCTCTATAGTAAAAATGTAATCCCCTTCGATATACCATGATCTATTTGATACAACTTTGATCTTACTTTATAACATAAAATAGTAATATTGTATTATTTATTGCTTTTACTTTCAATTTTTTCTTTTTAAGGGACAATATCGACAAAAAAATCTTCTGCTTTATAAAAATCTTCGAAGAATGGCTTCATTTTTTTTAGATTTTCAAATTTTTCGATAGCTTTCTTTTCCTTCTCAATTGCTTTCTAGACTTCAATAGCTTTTAATAAATATATCATATAAGTTACAATTATTATTATTTAAAGCTTATTCGAAATGCAATTTTAATTACTACAATTTATAATTTTAGCTTTTAATTCTTCGGGTGATAGTATCAAGGTAACCTTTTAATTATCTTTATCTTCCATTTTAACAAGAGATGGAGATAGGTCTTCAACAATTAGATTTTATTAAATGGGCTGGGATGGAGAAGATGAAGGACCGTTAATATCCAGTAACGGCTCTATGTCCGATTGAGATCTCTGACTCATATCAACATTTTGAGATTCAGGTTGTCAAAAAAATAAATAACTTGGTATAAATTTATTTCTTTAATATTTGATCCTCCTTAAGAATAAATAAAATATACTTGTTTAAATCATTAAAATTTTTGGGGGGGGGCAACACCTGAACCAGTAACTTTTTTTCATATTTATACCCTTCTTAAAATCCTCTAAATAAGTGACTAAGGTCAATTAAGGACCAATAAATCTTAATTAATCATTAAAATTTACCCTAGACTCCTCCCTCGGGTTGAAAAGATCAAGTTTATATATAAATTTATCATGTAAATATTCAGTTTTTTAAAGATTTTTTTTCAAAATATTCTTTTAATTTTTTCTTGATTTTTGATTAATATAAGTAGAATACATTTCAATTCTATACCTTTTGAGGCATGCATAAAAAGATAAAGTGGTATACCATATCCATAATAAAATATACCATCCACTTTATCTTTTTATGCATGCCTCAAAAGTATAGAATTGAATTGTATTCTACTTATATTAATCAAAAATCAAGAAAAAATTAAAAGAATATTTTGAAAAAAATCTTTAAAAAAACTGAATATTTACATGATAAATTTATATATAAACTTGATCTTTTCTACCCGAGGGAGTAGTCTAGGGTAAATTTTAATAATTAATTAAGATTTATTGGTCCTTAATTGACCTTAGTCACTTATTTAGAGGATTTTAAGAAGGGTATAAATATGAAAAAAAGTTACTGGTTCAGGTGTTGCCCCCCCCAAATTTTTAAATATTACTTTAGTATGCATATTAAATTTTTCAAAAGATTTATTAGAAATTTATAAATCATAAATCATGAATAATAACTTTAAAGAATTATTATTTAAGGATAAGTAGAAAAGATATAAAGATATGAATATCTTTCATATATGAAAAATCAAAATAGCATAAAGTAATTAATAAACGTAATGTATTTATAATAATTTAAATTGGAATTAAAATGGAAAAAAATTAAATAATGATGGAAGCAGAACCTCCCTTATTCATTACAATTTATCATTGAAAACCCTTAAAGTAAGTATTTCATTTAAATTTAATTGATTCTTAGAGTTCTATTTTCATATTAATTAATCATTATATCCGATAAATTTCAAGAAAATTATATTTATTTACAAACTTATGTTTTTCAAATTGCGTTGGTAGATTTCCTTAAATATAAACAGAATAACATTCAACCTTCCATTAAATATTTTAAGATAATTTTTTCAAACATTTATTACTAGTGGGCGAAATGACAATTGAATAAGGAAATCAATAATAAAAAAGTATCAGGATACCTAATTATTACACAGTATGTATTAAGTAATTTCAAATCGAAAAAATGTCCCTAATTTATTTCTTTTATACTATCACAAATACAATCTAATATTTTAGTAATTAATTACAGGCAGTTTAAATTAATTTCTAATTTTTGTTTTACTAATTGTTTCTATTTTATCAATAATTTAATGCCCTTTTGATATTACGTTAGACGCTTTGTGAAAATTTAATTTAATTAAATATAATTTATTTAGAAAATAATAATTTTTATGTTTATAAATCTTAGAATTATTTTCCAACCCCAATTTTGAATTTATTCTTTATAAAATAATTTATGTTGACCTAATGGATTATCCTAGACTGTAACAGGGATGGGAAGAGTAGTATTTACTAAAATCGGGAGGATTAAGTTTTGTTGGCTTATAGCTTGTTAGCTTGACATAGATTAACGATAATATTTGGTATATATCTAGGTAGATATTAGAAGAATTAATTATAGTATTGCAGAAATATCAATTATTACAATTATTCATTTCAATAGTAATAATAATAATATTTCAATCTCTTTTTTGGAAAATAATTTCAAGATAAAATCATGATTCATCATTAAATATTGGAGAAATATTTTTTTTTTGTAACTCTAAGTTAAAAAAATTTAAGTAAGTTATCAAAAAGAAAATATGATAAAATAAAGCTATTATTTTCTATTAATAAAATGATATACTGTAAATTTCTCTTATCAAATCATAAAGAATAATAGCAATTTTTTAAATAATTATCAAATTTTAAATTCTTTCTCCAATAAAGAAAGTAATTTTTTATTTTATTCCCATGAAAAGTCTTAATTTATTACTATACAGTAGGTAAAATAAAATAAATTAAAAATATTAAATGCCTAATCTCATGACGTCAATCATTAAAATATGTTTTATCATGAATTTAAATTTAGTGCCAATATTAATTATAAATATTTATTATTTTTATTATTTGTAATTTATAATCAAATTTCTTCGTAATTATGTTTTATGATTTTGATATATCTTCGTGTTTATATTATTTTATTTAAAATAAATCTCATTATATACTAATTATAATGTATGTGGAGAATAAAATATTAAAAATGAATGTTAATCAAATCATAATTCATTCTTCCTTTTTATCACCTTCTTTCTTTTCTTCTGGTTTGATTTCAACTTTTACATTTTAGCTCTCTAAGGCTTTCAAGATTGAATCAACTGAAGTTTTAATTTCATTGTTAGTTGTTTAAAGGGTTTTAATTGAGGTTTCTTAGTTTTTAATGATATAAATAGTTATTATATAAATTAATTATACTATTAATTAGTAATTTTAAAATAAAGATATAGATTAAATTTGGGGAAATTAATATAAATTAGTGATTAATTAAGTTTCAAGATTTAAAGAGAGAAGCATCATATATTTACAATACATTTCTAATATAACTTAATTGTTTGCTTATTTTTAAGATATAAAAGAAGCAAATATCTTTATTTAAAATCATAGAGCAGTTCTATATAAATTTAAACAACTATTCTATTTAACTGATACAAATGTATATATAATATTATATGTCTTATCTCAATAAATTTAAAATACTTTTATTTTAAACATTTTGTTTTAAACTTTATAGATTATGCTTTAGATATGCAAATCAAATAACTTTACTTTCTTATCATGAGAAATAAAAATAGTAAAAACATCCATAAATTAAATCTATCATATTTTATTTAGAATTGTTAATTTTTAGAATATAATAAAAATATTTAGATGATTTAATCTTGATTCTTAATTATGGTCTGTAGATCTTTAACGGTTAGTTCGACAGTTTTAACATGATGCAAGATTTCTTCCTCTGCATGTATACTCTTAGTATGAGTCTTGTAAATTGTCTTCTTAATGTCTTTCACAAATCCTTGCCATTATAAAACTCAAGAAAAATTAATGTTTTTGTAATTATTTTTTAATGGTTAAGAAATAGGAAAATAATCAGTGATTAATAATTCCTAATTTTCTTCTTAAATAAAAAATAATAATAATTTGGAATTTCCGCTTCAAACTGTTAAAGTTAGAATAAGTAATATGAGAGTATAATTTAACTAATATATTAAGAAACAGTTATTTGTTTTGATTCTTAATTATCATCAATTTCATCTTATACAGGCCTTCTATAAATTATGTAGTCTGGGAAGTATTTTTAATTTTTAAATTCAACATCACTGAAGTAAGACTCTCTTTCTTTAATCAGTTGTGCTTTGATTCTAAAGGATTCTGCAACCATCTTTTGCATTCATAAAATTAATGCATTATATTACTTAGGTAAAAGATTGATATATTATAGGTGATAATAATTAATTAAAAAAAGTTGGTAGAAGTTTTCTCCCATTAAAGAGTATCTCGTGTTATTTATGAACTTGATATAAATAAAATTGAGTAAAAACATTTAATAAATAATATAAATACTTTTATATATTATTTTGGGGTTTAAAAATAAATTAATGCCTCATTAAATGCTTAATTGTATGTCATAAAGATTGTTTTCTATAAATTGAATTGAAATGTTATAGGGTCTTAAAATTAAATATCTTGAGTTAGGGTCAAAATATAAACAGTGGGTAAGGAAACTTACACTCTTAAAAGAAATTTATAAATTTTGTCTTTAAGCTATCCCCTATAATATTATTGATAATTTTTAGTAATTATGTAACTATAATAGATAGTATTGAAGGAAATTTTGAATTTTTTATCGTTAGTTTAAATCTATTATAAAATTTAATTGGTTTCAATAAATTATCAACTTGGAAATAAATTAGTTTCTTGTATAATTTGAATATATTTCAATAAACTGAAAAAGATATGATTTTATTTTTGGCTCAATATAAAGAAAATTGTAGCTTTTCTTTCTCCAACTATAAATATGCAGTATTTTTATCGATTGCATTATTAATCTAATATAAAATGACTTTATTTAGATTTTATTTGTGATTACCTTCTCATATGACTCCGAAATGACTGCGATAATGAAATTAAGAAGGATAATATTCAAAAAGAGGACAGCTGATATCCAAACTATCCATGCAAAGATAATGTGTGTATCTTCTAATTCGTAGAAGTTGTCGATCTAGAAGTCTCCAGTGGATGCTCTAAATGCCATAATGAAGTATCCAAAGTAATTAATTATATTTCGCAAAGAGAAAATGCTATAATTTTAGCTTGTGAAGGGAGATATGTTTATAAACCAGCAAAATTTTATTTATAAATACGATTAAAAATTACATATAAATATAATATCTTACTTTCTGACTCATTTATTATAAGGGGAATTTCTCAAATACTTTAAAAGATCCAAAAGATTATAGTATCATAAATTTAAATAAATAATAAAGAATAAATAAAGTATGACTATAATTCTACTAAAAATAAAACAAAAATGATTACATAAAGTTGTATTTAAAGGCAGATAAATAAAAATCAAATTATATTAGAAGAAAAATTTAGAAATTTAAAGTTCTTTTTGATTGTGAGAACCAATAGCAGGTTCTTTATGCTCAAAAGAACATTAAATAATGAAGTATTTTTTAAAAAATTAATAGGAACAATAATGGCAAGAAATATTCTTCCTCAACCATTTGCTTTATTTATTTAAAGATCAAATAGTATTAAAAAGAAAATACTTGTTAGAATTTTCAATTTATATTATTATAAAATTTTTATGACTTTTAAGTAATTAATTCCATCATATTCGACATTCTCATCACTTGTCTTGATTTTGAGTAGTGTAAATATCAATCCATAAACAATCAGCACAAAGCCATAGAGCATAATGAAGTATCTAAGATCCATAAACACTGCTTTCAACATGCTCACCTATTGTTTAAATTACATTACTTGGAAATATTTTTATTGATTCTATGATTATTAATAATTAGGACATAAACTATATTGTTTAAATCACTCATTTGTCTGATTTATATAAAAATATTAAAAATTAAATAGTTAGTATTTTTAATATTTTCATACATTAGATGTAAAAAGGAAAATAAAGAATATATTTTTTTGCTATTTATTAAATTGATCTCTCGCATTTCCCAGAATTATATATATTTAAGTATTAATAACTAAAGCCCTAAAAGACCCTCAAGATTTCACAAAGCTTTACGAATACTAAAATGAGCATAAAACTGTGCATAATGACAATTCTAAAATCAAGTCTTAATATAAATTAAAGATAGAATATAATAAGATAATTCCATTGTAAGCCATATCTTGAATATCAATAATGACTATTACGAAATAGAGAAGAGCTAGTAATTGGTCAATTACGTTCCAGAGATCATCAATGTATTCCACAAAGCCTATTAGAAATATAAATAAATATAAGTATATTCTTTTCATCATAAGCAATTCATAGTACTCTTGTAAAAGCAAATATCCTACACATGTTATTGTAAAAATATAAATCTTAAATATACTTTATATAAATATACATTAAAATGAATTAAATGATTAAGTTAAATTTATATATTAATAGCTTAAGCACAAATTGTTATATTATACTTCTTGAATCCTCTTTATCCTCTTCTGCATTTATAGTGAAGAAATAAAGATCAAGAACATAGCTTAGCAAGAATGCCATGTAGAGGTAGAACTAATGAATGAAGAATTTAATAGTGATTTATTTTAGATATAAATTTTAGTATCAAATTGTTATTAGAAAAGGTCATATTATTCATAATATTCCATTAAAGTTTATTATATAGAGTAAATGAAAATTTATAGTTAGCTAACTGTAATATTATTAAATTTGTACTAGTAATACAGAGAGGACAATATAATGGTTAAGAGTCAGAAATCTACTAATATCAGATGAAATAAGTCATAATTGTTGGAATCTAAAGATAGATTATGAATAATTGATGAATAAATAATATTAATTATATCAATAAAATTAGTTCGGAAGTTGGTTGATAGTTCTTAAATTGATTATTTTTATAGAAAAATCTCTTTTAAAAAAATAGTGCAGGAAACTTCCCTAAAAATTATTTTATCATAAATCGGTGGAGGAAACTTCCACCCTCAAATATTGGATAAATTTTTTTTAATGTTTCAAAGAAAAGTCAAATAATTAAACATTTTTATCATTTTAGATGATTCAGGAATAGAAATAAAATAAAGTAAGTAAAATTGATAAATTATTACGAATATCTTTTTATTTATAAGTTTTAATTTATGTTAAATTATAACTGTTATGATGTTTAATATTTGGTTTTAAAATTGCCTTCAATTTAATTTTTAAATATTTTTCTATATAATTATTATATAAATGATTAATTTTATTAAATTTTTAAGCAATAAGTAAAAGTTAAAATTTAAACCTCTTTAAATTTGTTCGTATATTTATCCCATTTAAAATTGAGGACTGTTTGAATGAATTCTGTTTCATAATATTCAAGATTTTATGAGTCTATGAGATTAAAGGTGTAAATTTTTTGTCAATATCCTCATTTTAGATAAATTTATACATTAAATTACCATAAAATTTCTGATAAAATCCTTGTTAGTCATAGTAGCTGGAATATTTATCAAATTATATTCAACTTCAACTAAAGGCTGGTCATTAACAAAATAGATATTCAATATTAATATTAAAATTAAGTAAATATTATAATATGTTTATTCTTCTCATTCACACTATGTCCTAGATATTTGTCATAATTAAATGCAAAATTTATTAAAATATTTTTATACGAAATTATATTCAGAGATTATTTTATATTATATTGAAATCTTTATAATTTTATATGAGTTTAAATTTTATAAATTTTTGTGTTTTAAATCATTCCAGAGTGAGTGATATGTGAATGATTTCTTATCAATCTTTGATTAGTAAATGACAGAGTAGTCTTTAGAGTACTATGGATAAGCGAGACTAGTGATTTTAGGATAAGCTAATTTTGATTCAAAATACTCTTTTAGATTTAAATAAAAATTATATTCTAATAATATTAAACTTAATTTATTAGATTGATCTTTTTTTCCAGCAAATAACAAATGTGTGGATCAATACAATGATTGTAAAAATATAATTATTTTATTCAGAAAAAAAGAATCACTAAATAAGATAATCGATATAATATATGAATTATACACTATGAAATATAATTAAGAATATGAGAATTATAAATTAACACATTTGATAAAAAATTAATATAATAACTAATAAGTTCCGTAGAAAAATTAAAAAAAAATAAAAAAGTTTAATTTTATATTTTTCCCCCTAAATTATGTTATTATTTATCTTATTGTAGAGCAGATTGTTATTAAACTTTAAGATCATATTAAGGATCAAACCAATTTTCCTGTATTAGTGTTTAGAGACAGAATAGTCAAGAATATTTTTAAATATATTTCATTAAATCGATAATAATATAAAAATAAATAACGCAAATATTATTTAAGTTTAGTAACATGTTTATTAAAAATGATAATTTAGATTAGAAAAATGTATTCTTTTTGTTATTTAATTAAAAGTACATTATAATATAATAATAAAAGTTAATTAATATAACTTTAGAGTATAATTATACTTATAAATTAAATTGAGCTTTTTATTAACATTTAGAAAAAAGTTAACAAATCTTGTAATATTTAGTTTCAAATTTATTTCAAACCTTCTTCCAAAAATTTTAAAATAATAAATTATTGTGAAATAATAAATAATATTTCCGTTGCCCAGATGTGGAGCACAGATTTGTGGACTCATTGGTGGATTAATTTGCAATAGCCTCTTGTAGCATTGAGCTAAAATTTGAATATTTGCCAGATTATAATTTAGAAATCAAAAATTATGCTTATAATGTATTTTTTAATATTTCAATATTTTAATTCCCAAAGAGAGAATTTGTTTATAGATTTCTCTCTCTTTGGGGAGAGTTATTACTATTTAGTTTATTTTATTAATATGTTGCTATTTATAAACAAATTTATAAACAAAGAGATATATAACTATAATTAATTATTAATCTATAAAATATAAATCAGAAATTATAAAAACATGCTACGATTTCTAAATATTCCTACACTCCAATTTTGATCCTCTTCTCGCCCAATAAAAGCATCATTTTTTAACCTTTTTCTTTTTATAGATATTCTATTGGTCCATATTATGCGTATTACTTGTTTACCTGAAACGATATCTCGTTTTGTCAAAAAGTTTTAGCTTTTATTTTTCTTATGATGAATCGAAATTTTCTCTCATATATTTATGATTTCATTACTAATGATATAATTATTAAGAATAACTTCCCATAGCGAGAAATTTTATATAATTTTTTTTCGCTTTGAGAAGTGATGAAATAAAATAAAATGAAATGTGCTGCTGTAGTAAATTCGTGTATATTATTTTTACAATCTGGCAAAAATTCATATTTTAGCTCATTCTTCAAACACGAGCTCACTTCTATCAATGCATGATAAAAGGAAAGAGCTTGACAGTCCTTAATTGTAGTTGAAAATTTCTGTCTCACTCATACTCATAATATCTCTGCTTATTGATAAAATGTATTAAATTCATATTAAAAAATTAATATTTAAGTTATTGTAGAAGTAATATTTTACCTTTTAATAATATTAACCTACTATTCAATTTATTTTCATATTTTAATTAATAATTTAATTTAATCTATGTTTAAATTTTTGACTATAATTTTTTTAGCAGTAATTAATTATACTTAAATATTACAGAATTCATAGCAAACATGGAAATTTAATTAACTAAAATAAACACTATTTTAATCACCTTAAATAACTCTAAAATGAATTAATCCAAGATTAATAAATTTATATTTTAATTTCCTATTTCCTATTTCTTGTCTTGACAGTATTATTCAATTGTATAATTGAGATGATGAAATAATTGTTTTATTAATCAGTTAACTTATTTATTTGTAAAAAATACGACTAATCGTCTGATAAATCACTAATAATCCTTTCATAAATTTTATAGTAATAAGTTAAATACTAATTTATTTATGTAAATCATTTTTACTTTTAAAATAATAACTTAAAGTCACTGAGCTTTTTGAGCTTATTTTAGCTGTTCATTTAAATCTAAAAGAGAGATCTAAATTCATACTAAGTGAAATGTATATTAAATTTTAAGTATTAAATAAGTAACATAATTTTGAAAATAAAAATCTCTTTTAAATGCATTTTTATTGATCTCTAACAAATGAATATTATTTGTTAGCGAAATTTTGTGCAAAAAAACTTTATTTGCAGAACATAATTTATAATATACACTCGAATTTATAATATTCATATCATCCCATAATTATCGCTAGTAAACACACGCGCTGTTGTTAACTTTATCAGCTTTTAAATTTAAATTTAATAATTTAAATCTAAAAATATTTTTGTAAGGCAGTTTTCTTTTTTATAATAAATATATTAATAATGAAATGCATAGGCTAACTGTCAAGATCATAGAATTCGTATTTGTTTAAAACTACATCTATTTTAATATGCAGTTTCTAAGGATTGATCAAGTCAAAATTGTTTATCAACTAGCTTATAATACTAGTTCTGTAAATTATTATTATTTATTTAATATAAAAATTAACTAAATTATAGCAATAATTAATAATTATAATATATTTTAATTCTGTATACTTAGTTACCATCAGCACAAAATATGTCGTAATTCATTTAAAATAGCGGCTTATTGACAGAGAAAGAACCAATAAAACGAAATTTATCTAAGTGGAATACTATGTAGTCGTAGACGCCTATTTATAATTATTTATAATTAAATTTTTTAAATTAGCCAGCATCTTAGAATGTAAGTCTAAAGATCACGATATTTTGGGCAATCTTTTTTGCTTAAATAAATTATAAAAATATAGCCTATTAAAATTTCACATGTTATTTTTAAAATAAATGATATAATTTGTGTTTGAAATTTAAAATATCTATATAAACTTTAATTGAAGATTTTTAATAAAATTTGTCAAAATTTATATATTAAATTTAATTGCTTTAATGATTTTTAATTTTTACATCGAAATAAGTGCAAAGAGAAATATATTAAAAAAATAAAATGATTCTTAAAGTTTTAATTTAAAAAAATATTAAAATCTAATGAAATTTCTTGGATCCATTTTAATTATATTTACACAAACAACTTTAATCATTAAATTTTATGCTTTTTAAATGAAATGAGTAATAAGAATAGAATATACTCTTTAATAATTATATAATAAAAAGTAAGGTTTTTGTATTTTATTAAGAATATTAAAATTTAGTACGATAAATCTCTTTTTTCAAAAAATTAAGCCGTCTTGAGTATTGTTAATTTATTTTTTATAGTCATTGTTTCTGGAAAAATAAATAACTTAATTCTGGCGTAATTATGTTGACTTATAATTTAATTTAAAGATTTCATTTAAAATTTATTTTTTTAAATAGAACTCATCTGAAATGTATATTTCTTCTCGAAATATATTTAAGAATTTTTGGTTTACTTTTACTTTATATATACTTTCTAGGAAATATAAATTTTTTAATAAAATTATAATCAAGTGAATTAGCTATTTGGATTAGAAATATGTTTATCAAAATATGTATAGAATTAAATGTAATTAAATATTTATAATATACAGGCATATACAATAAAAAAGGCAAATTATTTATATTTATAAAGTTAATTATCCCATTATGTTTTTAATTTCATTCAAATAATAGAATCTATTAGATTAATCAACACTTAAAACCCAAAATTATATATAATAATAAATTTATTAAGTCTAATATAATTCTTTAGCGTTAATCGAGGAGCAATAACATGTACAGAACCTGATGTTGTAGAGAGGCAAGGGGCATGAACTGAGGAACAATTCATGACTAGGCCACCCGCAGTGGTTTGAATCGACTCCGAAGATCCAAGTCTTACTACAACTAGTGACACGATAGAATCACTAACAAGAATGGAATTATTGGCTACATTGTATTGATTAAATGAGAATAGTTATAAGATCATCAAAGCCATTAATAAAAAATCCTACTTTATGCATATTGGTGCTGAATCAAACTGTGATCTAATTGTTACGTGAAACTCCATTCTTGACTTCAAGATTTTTTGTGAACCGGTTGAGTGTTGTTGAGACATTTAAGTCAAACCCAGTGTATTCTGGAGATCTGTTTATATATGGCTATAATATTCAACATAACTAAAATAGAGCTTTTTTTTTAAATATTTAAATCACAAAAAAATCTGACTGATTATTATATCATAGATATTGTTATTAAATTTGCATCTCTATTTTATTAATTCCCGCCTTTTAGATATAAACTAATAATTTTATTACTCATTTATTATTTATGATTACAAATTAACTTTAGTAGTTTTTATAATTAGATATCAGATTTTTGAGCTTGTTTTTAAATCTTTCAACAATTATTTATTATTGAATATTTAGATTTTGTTTTATCTTTATATTTATGCTATTTCATTATTAATACCGATCTTCATAATGCATTTATGAATATAACTTAAGGAAAATAAGTAATTTTTATGAAATAAGATCAAATCTTTTTCGCAAATATAATTTATTATTTAATAATTCACCTCCATAATTTTAAAACTCTATAATACACCAACTAAATTCATTATTTATTTGTAAATATTTGTTAATTAATTGTTTTTTTAATTATTAATTAAATAAATTAATATTGTAGGGATACATTAGATTTGGGAAAATTAATTAAAATTAAATAACTAAATATTAAAATCATGGCAGTTATGAAATCCAAAGTGACTTTAACTTATAATCTGGGTTTATTTTATGGACGATCCCGCAATTTTAGCCGGACTTTACTATTGCCAATATTCTTGAATCATCCCAGGAATCGATATATTTTGATTTTGAGCTAACTTCCAAAAATAGTAAAAGGGGTTTTTCTCGCTTAGGAGAAGACATAAAATCATTATAGCAATAACAACCACAGTCAAATTTGTTGCGCTATCCAGAGAGTATAATATTGTTAGGGTTTGAAGACACATTGTCTAAATAATTAACTGATGGTAATTAATAATTAATTAATTCTAATTTTAATTCATTTTCCCAAATCGAATGTATTCCTACAATATTAACAAAAACTTAAATCAACTTCTTAACGTTGAATAAGTAATATGTTATTGAATAATATAAATGTAAATCCGTGGACCAGGATGAGTTGGGTGTGGCCACCAACTCCATTAGAGGACGCTTAGTACTATCCCCACGATCTGCCAACGGTTTTAACCGGTGAAGGAGCTCAAGGTCCTCTACTCCTTTAGCTATTATAGAGTGGTTACACATGTATGTCCTAGTCCACGGATCAGTACTCTTCAGTCAGTCACCCTATATATAACGCTAAAGTCAAACCAACTTACCGGTGTTAAGATAATAGTTTATCCAAGAGATCCATGCAAATCGTGAACTATTTCATCAGTGATATCTTCGAGGGTGCCATGTTTAATATAATTAATGAATAACTAAATAATAAACTATTTAAATAATAATTGACTTCTACTTTGAATTCTTATTAAATTATCTTAACCCCCATACCTTAGTTACTATCTATCAATCTATCTCTAATATAAATGTATATATAAGTAAAGTTTTAATTGGGGTATTCCCATAAAGTTTTGGAATTCAAATAGATCTCCCGAAAGTTCTGGAATTTTTTTACTCAAAATAAAATTTTGATTCTCTTCATCTATCTATCATAATTTCTAAATTTCATATTTAAATTGATATTTAGGGTATCTGAATTATGTAAGGCGGTAATCATTCAATTTTGGAAATGTTTTATTTCACAGTAAATTTATCATGATTTCAGAATTATGAAAGGGAGACAAAAAATCAAGAATTGTAAGGGACTTTTTGATTTCCAAAACTGTGTGGGGTATCCTTCAATTGAATTAGATAAAGGTTTAGATTTATTTCTCTCTTACGATCTTCATTAAGATCAAGTAAATAAGGTAGAATTACGTTATTAATATCAAATTATTTGACATGCTAAGTTAGATTGAAGGAATCTTTCTTAACTAGTACATTGTTTTAGATCTCAATAAATAAAATAATTAAAATAATCTCATACTTGTTGATCATTATTTAGTTTACTCCAATCTATAAAAATATTAAATTTTTGGGGTAGTGATCATAAAGTGAAGTTAAATCTCTATTCACGAATACTGTAAAATATTAAAATAAGTAATTAAATATGCTTCCAATGCCCATTCAAGCAATATATAATGCACATTTCATATTTTCTTTTAACAGAAACTTCATAAAAATAAATAATTTATAGTAATTATAACTAATATCAACATTATTTTTTACCCTAAAAAAGCTTGATTAAATTAATACTGTTTTATATATATATATATTTAAAAAAACTCACCATTTAATTGTAATGGGGACTAGAATAAAATATTTAAAAATCTTTTGAAGTATCATAAATTAATATTATTACAGATGTTAATCAATTTTATTTAAAACTTTATTTTCTTTTATTATATTGTATAAAGCATACACTATTTTTAATAGTATTATATATTTAGGAAGGCAATAAAGACTTGTTTGATGTTGAATTTTTATAACTTTGATATTTTTATAATTTAGAGATTACCTGAGAAATTTATTTCTGCTCTTTATAACTACCAGCCTAAATTTTTTATTTATCTGATTTATATTATACAGCAGGACTATCTGATTTAAAAATATAATAATTAATTTGAAAGTTTGACTAAAACTAAATATTAGAATATATAAATGCTTTTGATAAATTAAATAAAATTTAATTAAGTGAATTTAGAGTGTTAGGTAAAATGAATTTTTAATTATATTGATGCCTCTAAAAAAATAAATCATTTTATATTTTTATTTGATAAAATTAGTCTTTGGGTAATTTTTAAATGTATTTTTGATTTTTGAAAAATAAAATCTATAGATTCAATAAAAAATTAAAATATTACCCTATAAAAAAATTAAAAACTCTACTTTGACAATAATAATATTTGAAAAAAAAATAAATTGATTTCTTAAAGAGACTCAGCAATACAATTATAAATTTATCTGACTTAGTACTCTAAACAATCTAAATAAGTAATTATTAATTTATCAAAGAGCATTTAAATCTTCTAATATATTTAATTTCTTTTGGTATAAAAATTCATAGAATTTACAAAAAAATATAAAAAAATATAAATCAGTATTTTTATATAAAATATATATTTGATGCTCTGTCATAGTTAAAGGTTACAATATCATTTTTAGATCATCATGTTTAATCAATTATAAAACTCCAATTTATATATTTTTTTATAAATCTTAATTTAGGGTATTTTTTTGTGGTAATTAATTCATAAAATTATTTAAAAATTTTAAATATCTGAAAATTTTTCCATCATAAATTTTATTACTTTCTTCTCAAAATATTATTATCATGTTTGCATAAGCTACAATATTTATTTTTGGTAAAAACAATAAATTCAATTATATTATATCAATTTAAATCGTATGGTATGGTATTGTATTTTACTTTTCTCATTTAAAATAGGTATATATTTTCTATAATTAATGTTGATGTATGATTTTAGCTATAAATTGTTCGGTGATAATTTTTAATATAAATATATTTGTTTTAAATGTTTAGCTTCTAATGTCAAGTATTTATTATAAAATATGAATAAAATATGACTCCATTTAAATCCTTATCAGTAGCAAGAATATACTGATTGGTCTCAGAGAGATTGACTCTAACAGGAGTTATATCTAATATTTCTGAGTTAAATTTGACTGAAGAGACAGTTGAATATAGTAATGGATCAGACTGTGACTCTTATTTAAGACTGCACTTTTAAATCTCAAAGTCAGCGCCATTTTAAAGTAAAATATAAATAATAAATTTATTTATACATTAAAAGATATTCTGCTACACTACGGGAAGGGGAATAGAAATTTCACACTGAAAAGAAAGATTTTACATTCCTAAAAGAATCTTGCCTTCATTTTTCTTCTGTAATATGAAAAATAATTTTGCGAACTTTGTTATCACATCATATTTGAGCTTTTTGAGTTAAAGCATCTTGATCACTGTGTTATGCAGATTAGTGAGAAGTAGATATTTATTGAAGTTTTTTTCTTCATTTCTTTAACTCAACTCTTTCAAATGCATTGATTTCATAGCTACGATTAATATATAAATATTTTATAAACAATGATATGTTAAAACTAATTTTAGGTTACAAATTAACTATATTCCATTAATTAAAAAAATTAAAATATTGATCGCATATGAACTTCCAGCAAAATTCTTTATTAATTTTAGAAATGGATTTTGATCCACTATTTCGTCCAATATTATTTGCTTTAAGCTGTGTATGAATCAGGCCTTCGAGCCATTTAAAACATAAATCCATAAATAATATATGTAGATCGAATATTTATAAATGATTAATTTCTCTAAAATATTTTTTATGTAGTTTACTTTATTTAATATATCAAGTAAGTCATATCTATTATAAATATCATATTTTTTTTCTACTTTAAGTTAATATTATTAAACAATAAAATTATTCAATTACAAATATCTTTTAATTTTAATTTTTTTTGTTGTGTATGAAAAAGTATATTTAAATAAAATAAATCAAAATATTTTGGAAATACTTACTTATTGACACTCCTCTATCTTGTAATAATAATGAACAAATAAAAGAATTAAATTAAAATAATTAACAAATTTGCAAAATATTTTCGTTTTATGTTGTTGATAAAATAGTTAGTAGCCCTTCTGAAACTGGCAAGTTACTTTGCCAAATAAAATAATTTCATCTTTGAAACGTAAAACACTTTTTTAAACTTGATCTAAATAAATTAAAAGGTTATACCAAATGCAGGGTCTTAAAAATTTCTTAAATTATATTAAGATTTCTTGATATTAAATGAATTTTTTTATTTAATTATATTATAACAATTAATTTTACATAATTTTAAATTGATTCCCTTCTTTTATCCTTTTAAATTTAAATTATTCAGCATTTACTAAGAATAAAGTATTAATTATTAAATGAATAAATTATTTAAACTAATAATTATAAAAATAAACTATTTAGAGATATTTTATATCAATCATTAAGCTTTTCAAACAATTATCACAATTAAAAAATATTTTACTTTAAAAACTTCTAAAAACGTAGTTATAGCTTAATGCATTATAAAAATTTATTTAATTAGTATATATATTAAGCAAATATATTATATATATTATCTGCTATATTTTTGATCTTTAATATTAATACTAAAAAGTTTTTCTATTATAAAAACTATAATGCAAGTTAAATTAGTTAATGATTATAGGATTAATAATTGCTGCTTATATGCAAATTCATATTGATCATTGACAAATAGCGAGTTCTTAATCTATCGAAGTTTATAATACCCTGATTTAATACCCTTTAAATTTTTATTTTAAATTATATTTATGGCATGGCTTTCAGTAATTTTATTTTTTATTTAGAATTAGAATATTTATTTATTTTAGGGGTGATTTTGCTTATCCTAACTATTAGTATTAAAAAATTTTCAGTTAGTAAATTATTTGGGGGAACTTAGTTTTGCTTTAAATTTTTCTTATAATAATCTTAAATAGCTTATATCTTTTAAAAATTATACAGATAAATTTGATATTTTATGATTATTATTAAAAAAAACTGTTTTTAAAAAGCACATATTAAAAAAATTGTTATAATAACAAAATCTTTGACACTAAATTAGGATTTCGAGAATAAGATTGAACATTGAATTTTCCTTTCTCCTCTTTTTTAATATTATCTCTAAATTTAATTTTAAAATGTACTTCATTGTTATTAATAAAAACATCAAAATTCTATTTCTTTCATTAAAAATAATATAAAACCCCGTTAGTCAATAAAGAATGAAGATTGAGGATTAAGAATAAAGAAATTAAAATATATTATTATTGTAGAAATACATTTGAATTTTGAAAATTAAATATAATTAAATTTAATATAAATCAAATCGTGGCAGTTAAAGTTGGCCAATTTAAACGATCTAGGGCTTATTCGAAAAAGAATTCAAAATTAGCTGGGCTTTACTATTGGCGGTACTATTTAATCTCATCGAGGGAGCGAGATAACTTCACTTTAATTAAATGCCTTTAAATTCATTAAATTATACCCTCACATTAAACTCAAGTATTATAGCTCCCTCAAATAGATAAAATAGTACCGCCAATAGTAAAGTCCAGCAAATTTTGAATTCTCTTTCGAATAAGCCCTAGATCGTTTAAATTGGCCAACTTTAACTGCCACTATTTTGATTTATATTAAATTTAATTATATTTAATTTTCCAAATTCAAATGTATTTCTACAATATTGGCGTAAATTATTAAAGTTATGGCTAATTATTATAACTATTAGCCATAACTTTAATAATTTACACCAATAATAATATATTTTAATTTCTTTATTCTTAATCCCCAATCTTCATTCTTAATTGATAAACGGGGTTTTATATATTCTGAAAATGACTATTTTTATAATTGATGTCTACCTCATGATTTTTCCTTCTTATTTCAGTAGCTTCATTTATTTAATTGACACAACATTTCCACAAAATGACATTAAATAAATATTTAGTATTAAGAATGCCATTAAGATGTGCAAATTCATAAAATGCAATCCTTAGATTTACAAATGAGTAAGATATTGTTAACTATTATATATTATACAATAATATGATTTAAATGGCAGAGTAGAGATAAAATAAGTAAGTTATTTATAGACAAATTACAAAAATCTCGTTTATTAAAATGATTATAACTTTTAATATTCTATTTTGGTATATTAAAACGAGTTGCAATTTTATAAAACGATTTATTAAAAAACAATAATCAAATTAATCTTTATTGAATCTTTCTTTATTTTATGAAAGATCTTATTAATAAGAGGGAAATCTATTTAAAATCTTAATTATATTTACATATTTGTAAAATGATAAAGCTTTATACAAGAATTGTAATTTACCTAAATGATTCTAATAAAAGAATCCAAAGAATTTGACTTAAGATCTATATTATATTTTTTAATGCAATTTTAAGCAAACAAACATTTGAATTTTATGTATAAAATACTTATATTTTTGAATGATTTTTAAATAATTATATGGTGTTAATTGTTTAAAATCTGTAAACTCAGTAGCTTTTTTGAGATCCGAAAAACTTTTAAAATATTGCAAATATAAATTTGTGATGGTTAAATAAAATAATTATTAAATTTAACAAATTTGAGTAAATAAATCTAATATTATGAGCATTGCTAATTAAATAGTTATTTAAGATTTAAGACCTTGCTTATTCTGACCGAGGCCCCCTCCATCATGATATTTTTTTATGATTTTTTTATATTTACAATAAATTTCTAGCCCTTAGGTTCACTTTTACTAATTTATATTTTACTCAATAATATACATTATGTCTCTCTACATTTTAAGAACATGCTCCCATAGCGAAGTAATAAAATTACTTTTAACTATCACACATAATAATATACTTTTTACTGATAAATAAAGATAATTTTTATTTCAAATTTTTTTAAAAATCACCATCACTTAACTAAATGAAAGAATTAGCATAATAATATTTACAATTATATTTTCCCTTCATACCTTATACTTTCTTTTAATATTATTTTTAATAATTAACATTTTGTTAATTATCAATAAAATCTTATATTATTCATTTCTATATTTCTTTTAATAAAAAAATTAGTAATCGATTATATTTTTCAAAAAAATAAGTTTTTAATATAAGATTTTATTGATAATTAACAAAATGTTAATTATTAAAAATAATATTAAAAGAAAGTATAAGGTATGAAGGGAAAATATAATTGTAAATATTATTATGCTAATTCTTTCATTTAGTTAAGTGATGGTGATTTTAAAAAAAATTTGAAATAAAAATTATCTTTATTTATCAGTAAAAAGTATATTATTATGTGTGATAGTTAAAAGTAATTTTATTACTTCGCTATGGGAGCATGTTCTTAAAATGTAGAGAGACATAAAGTATATTATTGATTAAAATATATATTAGTAAAAGTGAACCTAAGGGCTAGAAATTTATTGTAAATATAAAAAAATTTTATGATGGAGGGGGTCACTGTTGATAAAGGATGGGTCTCGGTTAATAGTGAATGAGTCTTGGTGAGGATGAAGAAGTTCAACAACTTTCACTTAATGGTAATTTAGAAAAATAATTTAAAACTTTTGTATAATGATAAATGCCTAAAACTTTTAATCATAACTAAATTTAATTAGATCAATAACCTTTTAATTTCATTTTCTCTGATCCATTAAGTTTTTTCAATATTATGCTTGAATTTTTGAAATTCAAGAATTATTCAAAACTAATCAGAAGCTGAATTAATTTACATATTATTAAATTTAAAATAGATATCAAAATGACACTTACTTGTCTGTAAAATTAAGCAAATATTTCTTTTTTATTTTCAAACCTATTAATAATTAACGATGCCTTTAACACTTTTTTCATAATTTTAGAGATCATTTGTCCTAATTAAATTCTCTATAGAAAAATATAGCAAGTATTTAAGCATTTTCACTAAAATTAGGAAGTATGTTTTTTCTATAAGGGAAAGTCACTAATATTACATAATCGCAATTTATTTAATAAAAATACTCAATTACAATATAGATGTTCGCTATAACTGATTTATTTGGGAAAACATTAAATTAACTACCACAAAATTTAAATAAAGTACAATTTGTACTTCATTGCTCATTAATGGATATTTTCATCGCATTATTAAGCAATTTTCGTATACTTTAGTAAACTTGCTTAGTTTTCTCATTTTAATTACTGTTTTTATTTATTTAAAATTTAATATTTTTAAATATTACCTATATTAAAATACTTAAAATTATAAGAATGATAAATTATTTAAATAAACTTTTAATAGCAAGATCATACTTAAATGAGGTACATGTTTAATATTTTATAATCAATTATTCTTATAAAATAAATTAGGATTTAAAATATTTTGACAATATCTTAATTTATTTAAAATTTACTTGCTTAAAAAATTTATCAAAATAAAGCATAAAAATTATATAATATGCTTGCAATAATTACTATAAATTTTTAATTTATAGCTTCTCAAAGTATAATAATTATTATGAATTTAAATATGACATCTCAAAATCTTAATAAATCATGATTCAAATGTAAATACTAATAACACTTCGGGCTTCATAAATATTTTGGTCTTCCTCTTATTAATCAAGAAAATATCATATTTTTAGCTGGATCATATTATTGGAATCATTCTACGATATTTATTGACACGAAAATTTAATTAAATGAAAATATTCCTACTAATTCATAATTTAAAAGAATTTAATAAAGAAAATTAGTAAAGTAAAAATAAAATGAACTAATACAAAAGACATTTTTTACTTATACACAAAAGATATTAGTACAATTGATAATTAGACTTTTTAATTTTAAAATTGATATAATAATAATTTTCTTTCTCAGTGTTTATAAGATGTTCTTTTTTTCTAATATTAAATAAAATTTGATGAGTGGAATTAAAATATATAAATTAAAACAATTTTTTTACATAATAAATATGTAAGAAATGGTAATAGTAGAAATAAAGCAAAGATAATGCAAAGCTAATGTTGTAGCTGTCATCGTTTCCGAAAAATTTGAAGCAGCGATATTTTCGAATTCTCTTAATCTAAACCATTGTAGCTTCCAATACAAGCCTTGAATGCATTGTACTTCTATATAAACTTTACATGAGATCAAATTTGCTCATTTAAATAACATAGAGTAAGGAAATTATCTTGCGATAGTAGTAATACTCGCAGTTAGCAGCATTTTAGAGAATATTTACAAGAAAAGTAATTGATTCATTATATAAAAATAATTGTTTTTTATTTCAATATGTTGTATGGATTATAGATAATATCGAACAATAAAAAATCACAAAAAATTAGTGACAATTTTATCACATTTCATTAATATTTTATCCAAATATTTTGCATTATGTTTATTTACTATTTTTTACCAATATTACAAATTAATTTTTTATTATTGTATAAATACATTTGATTTAGAAAATTAAAATATAATTATTAAATTAAATAATTAAAATAGTGGCATTTAACTATCTGGAAACCAAGACAACATGATACTTTCGCTATCGAACAAGTATCATGTTGTCTTGGTTTCCAGAAAATTAAATGCCAGGATTTTAATTATTTAATTTAATAATTATATTTTAATTTTCTAAATCAAATGTATTTATACAATAATAAAAATAATGTCTAATTGATGACAGATAGCTTATCATCTTCATCTATCATAGTAAGCGACAAGTTCCCGCTATGAAAAAGCTTCGCATTTCCTCTCATTTATATGTATTTAAAAAAATACTGATTTTCAACATCTTTATAGTTGAATACCATATAGTAGCCATGATTTTGGAATGAAATAATAGTATATTGAAATTAAAATAATTATAAAATATACAAATAATACTTATTAAGTATTAAAAGATCGTTCATATTTTTATTTAATGAAATTTTAAATTTCAAAATATTATTGCTAAAATATAATATATTTATAATAGAACTTAAAATTATACTAAAATTATAATGATTAATTTAATAACATAATAAAGTATATTAAAAATAATTATAATATTGCAATTAAATCAAAAATAATTTTATATTTAAGTAATATCGTCGGAATCATTTCTCAAGTCAAAATAGTCAACTTATTAATTTATTGAACTTTTCTATGACTTAGTTATAAACTCAACCTCCTAAAAGCTGTTATAATAATATTAGTAAAATAAAAATTAATTTAAATTTATGAATAAAAATAGAAATTTAAATAATTATAAAACTCTTATCTACTTGTTACGTTAACTCAATAATAATCATTTTATATAGTAAAAATTTAATGTTTAATTTACTATTCCAATCCCAATAATTTCTTTTGAAGTATAGATTTATTGGATACTTATTAAAATTTTATATTAACCTATTAATTAAATTCTACTCAATAAGTTATTTATGCTTTAAATTAGTATTAAGAGATTAAATTGATCAAAAGTATGTCTTTAAGTATAATTAAACTTTTTTGACAAAAATATTCGAAATAATGTAGCATAGATTAATTAAATACAATTTTTCAACTTTGTTATATAATTGTTTAAAATTTAGGAAATTTATTTTAAGTTAATTTATTCTTTCTTGTAGTTTAAATAAAATTTAATATAACTTCATTCAAATAAAAACAATATGATAATTAAAAATATATAAAATATTCGTCATGTAAGTTATTCTGCAATATAAAATTTAATCTTAAAATTATAATAGTTTAACACAATTAAATAGTTAATATTGTTAGTAAACAATTAAATATTGAATTATCAAAATAATTTAACACGCTTTCGCATATTATATTTAAATTAATTTAAATAATTATTGCATTATAAGATTTATTCAATTGAAAAATATTAATCCATTTATCTTAAATAACTCTGTAAAAAATTTATACAAGAAAAATTCAATATAATTTTAATAATACGACTTACTCTAATATTAAGTTAATTGAAAGAAATTTTATTTGAATTAAAAAATAAAAAATATTTATATAAAGAGAATAAAATTTGATTGATAATTGCTTACAGTTTAAAAGATAACAATTAGTCTAAAAATTGAATATCTTTACTCATTCATTTATTTAGGCATACTCAATATAATAAATAACTAGCTCTTTTAATTATTTGTAAATAAAATGTTTACTAAGTAACTTTTATATCACTTTGATAAAAAAATAATCAAAATATATATAATAAAAATATCTAAAAATTATTTGAAATTTAAGAAAAACTTTTTTACAAATCTTAAATTAGAGAATATGATAATGAAAAATTAGAGTTAGGGTGGGTGTCTTAATATTATAATTATATTTATATTTTGCAATAATATATCCATTGATTTTTAAAAATTAGTACTTATCTGCGTCTTCAAACAATAAATGCTTTAGTTTAAAGTTAGAAGTGAGCAATTTTGCTTGAAGAAACTCCTTATGGACCGCTTATTTTTCATTATAATCCATTAGGTACACCTTAGAATCTGCATAAAGTAAGACTATAAAACTAAAATAATCTGATTTAAATTTTAGTTAATATTTTTTAGGAAATATAATATATTTATCAATTCTGTGTTATAGAATTAAAATTATAATTGAATAAATTAATCCTGTCCTTCTAATACTATAAGTAATTTATTTTATTATTATAGTAATTTCTAATTTTAAGTAGAAGAGATGCTGAAGTTTTCAAAAGCAGAATATTATTAATTATATCAAAAAATTAATAATTTTCAAGAAATTGTAAACAGTCTACCAGATCTATTTGCTAACATTTATCATTTTCGAATATTAGATTTTAACTTTTATATATAATAAATATACAGTAAATGAAAATAATAGATATCAACTACAAAAGATAGAAACATTAAAGTTAGTTATTGATTTTAATCAGCTATTCTACATAAGTATGTTTTTAAAAATTAAATACTAAAAATTATGAAGGCTTTGGTTTTTTTTAGTTTTTCCTCAAGATAAATTAGAAATACTATGAATTGTAAATCTTTTTAAGACTTTACATTGATTATCTGCTAAACTCTAAATCAAACGATTGAGAAAATAAATACCAATAAATATTTCTCAAAATCATTAAATTTCTTACGAAATTTATATTATAATTCCTCACTTAAAATAATGTTCAGTAATTTAACGATTTATAAGAATTTCTTCGGCATGAAAATATTTATTAAATTTTTTTATCACATTTTTCCAATGAAGTTTATTTCCAGAAATTTAAAGGAATTTTAGAGTCCAACCAAACTTATCGAATCTAATGCTATTATATATTATATTTGTTATTCATAACTACCTGCCAATTTCCTAGCCTCTCAAGTAATATAGGGTATAATACAGGAAATAATTATTATTAATATTGAAAATAATGATGACTAATTGAATGAAAGCAACTATACGCTATTATCGTATAAAACAAATTAGGGTAATCTATGAAGCAAAGGATACTGATCAAGTTCCCAAAAGTATTAAAATTGTTGGACCAAGTTTTCCATGTCTCGTCTCAGCTAAATTTAAACCAGAGAGCCTTTATTATCAATCATACTATCTTATTACAGTATAACCTAAATTCCGAAGTCAAATAACTTATAATACTTCACAGATATATTCTTAATTTTCTAGCGCTAAATATTAAATTCGTAAAATTAATATGATATAATCTTTTAATCTCTAAAAGGTTTATGGATTATGACTGTTTTAAACGCTTAAATTATAATAATATTAAAATTAATTTTTATCTTAATAAAGCATTAAAGAATAAATTTATAAATGAATACGGCACCAATATTACTGTAATAAATTTTTAAAGAATAATTGATATTTTTTCAATGAGCTAGCATCTTTATTTGCTTTAAATTGACTTATTATACAATATGGTAAAATACTATATTATTTAAATTAATTCTTTGTTTATTATGGAAATAATTTTCAAATATTGTTGTATTTATCTTGATAGATAGTATCTAATGATTATTTTTTCAATTATAAAATAAGTTTTATTAAACATATACAAAATAAACTTATTAGCTTTTAGAATAAAAAGACTAAAGTGAATTTACTTATATAAGGCATATATTACTTTTTTATAAGTTATAAGAAAGTAATAAAAATAATGTTAAACGTAATTATATTTTGCTGAACCTATCATTTTATCAAACTTGTTAATTATAAATATTTTACTTAAAAAATTATATAAATTTAAGTATGCCAAATATGTAAATATTTAAGAAATACCTTAAATTAAATTAATTTTAGTAATTTTTATAAGTACATTGTTTTGATCAATTTATTTTGGAATTGATTATATTATAAGAATAGCCATTTTATCTTTTTCTTTAGAGTAGGGATAAACTTCAATTTTGGAGTCAGTATTGGCTTCACTAATATACCCTTTTTTGAAGAATATTTTATAATTGTTGGTAAGAACCATGTTGTAGATAACTTTATATATTAAATCTTAAGAAATAATAATCTTAAACTAATTATACAATTTTACATAGATCTTGCCATGTTCTATATTTATTAATTGTAAATAAAATTATATATTAATTACTTTAATTAATTCATTATTATTAGCTAGCATTTTATATGTATTATAGTTTTATAATTACTAAATGATTCGATTTAAAATTATTTACGGTTGGATTGTTTTTGTAAAGGAAAGAAAATTATTTTATTATTATTATTTAATGCTTTACTGAAATTAATACTGTGGCTTAAGCAAGACAGATAGACATACTCAGATATTCATACTTTGACTTTTGGACATCCAATTTCATCTGTCCAAGAGTCCAAGGAGAAAGATAATTATTTAATAATAATAATTTTTTATATAAACTGAAAAATTTCAATTAATGGCTACATATATTATATAATTAAAAATGAAATATATTACGAAAAAAGAAGGATCCCATTTTTTAATTTTAAATTTCTAGATTAAACAAATAATTTAGAAATAAATAATATTATAAAACATTATTTTTAAGATTTTAATTTTTTATCTTCTAATTTATAATGCTTTATATATTCATAAATTTATTCAAATTAAATACTAATTGTATTGGGTTATAATTAATTTATATAGTTTTATTTATGCTGTTCTTTCTTGGTTTCATCTTTTAATTTCATTAATCTATACATTTAAATCTAAAGAATATAAAATGTTTCTAAACTAAACAATTAATTATATATAATGGACATAAAAATAAACACTATCTTATGATTTTAAATTAATCATTTATTTTTTTTATTTTAGTATTATTAATTACAGATTTAATATTGTAAAATTCATTGCTATGAGGTAGGGAATTATTTATACTATAATCGTATAAATATTAATATAAAATTAAAAGGCAAATTTATTTATTATAATTAAGAATTTCTTTTATTCCTCACTTTATATTATAATTAGAGTATATTTAAAATTTATTGTGAGTGAGATTATTGATAATTTCTTTTAAAAAAAATTTTGTAACATTTTATATGCTTGATTTTTAATTTAAATTTAAACTATTCTTATTTTTCAATACAATTTAAAATATTATAATATAACAAAAAGGATTGTGAGGTAGTGTGATAAAATATCTTTAAAAAGAGGTCTAATCCTTTTGTTCGATTTATTTTTACACAATTAAAGTAAAATTATTGATAAATACATTCTATAAAAGATATATTAATTTAGTAATTATTTAGTGTTTTTTAATACACTTATTTTATTTGTTAAATCTATCCAACTAATTTAATTACTGACTCATCTTTTTCCGAATCAAAGTAAAATTTGAGTAAATTTTTATACTCTATATAGTAAAAGAAGTCATCGCATATAATTGCAAAATCCTCTCTATCATATTCTTACAATAATATAATTCAAATAATTAATTTTTAAATATATATTATTTAAATTTAACTATCATATACTTAGATTGAGAAATCTTTATAAAGATGGCTTATTGATAGATCATACGATAATACAAGTTTTAATTCAGTCAATCATAAAAATTAAAAAAAGATTATTTATCTATAAAATTAAAAATATATAAAAATCCTATTTAATTATTTTTTAGTGAATGTGTAGATCTTTAAGCAAAAGTTTTTTTTCAATTGGAAGTCTAGAATTCATTTTTTCATCTATTCTTCTCGTTAAATAAAATGAATACTATAAATTACTTAATCAATATATAGATAGTTCTAAGAAGATTATTTTCAGAGACTTTTCCAATAAATTAAAATTAATATAATAAATAATAAATTATTTCCATATCCATCTTTTCCATCACTACTAAAAAATAGTTCTAGGCTTTCATTAATTTTATCTTTATCAAAGCAATTTTCTAAATGAAGGGGCAATTCAAAACCCTAAAACTTAAAATAATTTCTCTAATTACTTATATTTGAGGGATTGTTTAGGAGTTTAGTTTTTTAAATAAATAGTTAAATGATTTTCGTGATAGAATTTGATATAAAATGTATAATATTGGTAATAGATGCATATGTCAATATTAGTAAACAAAAGACAAATTCTATATATTGATGGTAATTTCGATTTTTTAAGATGCATAATAAAAATATTTTTTCTTCATGCCTGCAAGTCTTGAATTTAACGAATAATTGATAAAATATATAAATGGTATATATAAATAGTTTGATTTTATTAAATTAAAATTTTAAAGTACGAGAATACTGTGCTTGTTTTTCAGTTGCCTAAACTTTATATAATTAATCGTGAATATCTTTTGTTATTTTTCACTAAAAAATATAGATTTAAAGGAGCAAATCAGATCGAAAGAGTAAAATTATTACGAATCAACAAACTAAATTGATTTAAAAAATTTTATCTAAAAAAACAAAACTTATAAAATATTTTTTTAAATTAAGATACTAGACAAGATTCATTTATCTCGGCTTTAATATAACTTATTTGTCATAGTTACCCATCTTTCCTAAAAAATTATAGCTTTATTAAATTTATAATAAAATGATTGGATGAATGGCTCTAAAAGTGTTCTTTCTATATCATAATAAAAATAATTGAAATAATTAAAAGTGAAATGGACCTCATTTATTAAATGCGATTGCTTCAATGAATATGAATTCTATGCTTTAAATTAGAGGTCCCTTTATAAATATTAGCTGAATCAATGAATTGTTGCAAATTGTGTCCTTTCAGGTATATTTCGGATGATGATTATTAACTAGAAATTTTTATTAGTATCATTAAGATTTTAAAATGAAAAGAAAACTGGGGGTAGGAAGTTTCCTGCACTCGAGGAAGTTCCCTGCACTTTATTTTTATATTTATGTAAAATAAATAATAAATTTTACTTGAATTCAAAAAATGTTATATTTTAAGGACTTTTTAAATATTAAGAGGATCTTGAGGTATGATAGGAAGGGTTGTTCCTGAAGTTTAGATAAAAAATAATATACTGAGTACTCTTTGACACCTTAAATACTTAAGAATTATTTATAGTGGATCTATCCAGCATAATTATCTAGGAGTTCTTAGATTAATGGTATTTATAATTTCTGTAAAGCATTAAATAATAATAATAATGGTATTTATAAGAAATGAGATAGTGCTTCGATGGTGCTTAGAATTCATGCTAATAGAGATATTGACTGATTGAATTATAAATTAGTATAATTATAATAATTAAATATGTCCAGAAGTTCGTTGATAGTTGTTTAAAAGATTAATATAATCAAAAATTAAAAATTATAAAAAGTGCAGGAAACTTTCTCCCCCCAAAACTTAATTAAGCATATATAATTATCTTCTAACTGATAATTGAGCATTTTAAATTTTCCTCTATGAAAAATAGTTAAAAATGCAAACTATAAAACATAAAAAACTAAAAAGTGGCAAGAAATTAGCAAAAATAATGATTTTTTCTACAATATTATCCAGGTTTCAATTATTTAACAACTTTAAGCAACACTTTACCGAAGAGATCTTGGAGTTTAGATTTAATTGAGCATTTATTATAAACTAAATTTTATGTTTGTTAAATTAAATACTAACAAATGCTAAAATATATTTATCTCTTTTCTTTTTCCCAGTCTTTAAGTTCAATGTTGAATATGAAATCACCTTCAATATACCAGGATTTATCTGATATCACTCTGAATTTACTTTAAAATATTAACAAGTAAATATCCTAGATCTAAGCCGTAAGTGGGAACCCAGGAGATTTTTCTCTCCACATCCAGTAAGTTTATTGCAAAAATAAAAAAATTTTAGTTACTATTTTAAAGTATGAAATTTACTAGAATAGTAATTTCGATATTTGAAATCATCCTTTTTCATATTTAAATGTTAAACAGCATATTAAATTTTTTTTAATAAAATAAATAAATAATATCAGTAAGTTATAAAAATAGACATAAGAAGGTATTAAGATTTGATTGATAATAGTTCTAGAGATATAGCTAAATAAGTTTCTAATTTAACTAAAAGTAAATTCAAAGTTTTATAGAAAATTAAAAAAAGGCATGCTAAATTAGTTTGTCAAGATAGAAAAATATCAAATCGAATTATTAAAAATTCGATGAACTTTTAAATTCTTTTAATTTAAGTTTAATCCCAATATTATTATAATCATTAAATTTGTATAAAAATTGTGTTTTTTTTTATTGCCCACTCATAACTATATCTAAAGTTCCATAACTAAGTTGATTTAATATCATTTAATGATATTATAAAATTAATTATAGTTTATTTGACTGCTAACTGTTATTAAAATATTAATATAAATTGTTTTAAACTTTTATTGCAAATTCATAAATATTAAATTAAATTACTTTCCTCGTTTTCACGTTGAGGTACAACATCTTTGAAATAGTCGTCTGCTTAATGAAAATCTTCGAAAAACGTCTTCATTTCTTTTAACTTCTCAAGTTTTCGAACAGCCTTTTCTTTTTCTTCAAGAGCCTTTTAAGCTGCCATAGCTTAAAATAAAAAAAATGATTGTAGGGGCCTTTAAAAATATTCATGCGCTAAATATTGAATTTTACATTATAATAGATTAAGAATATAAGAAGCTAATTATCCTAATTTCAATTACTATAAGCATAAAATAATCTTTTTTCCTAATATATAATTTTCAATGTTAATATCCAATAGTTGTTTTATTATATTTAAAATTTTTTTTAAATAAAATTTTTCATAATCAATAATAAATCCGATATTCATTAAAATTTTTTAACTTTATAAATTTAGAAATGATGATAGATGCTAGATTGGAAATAATAAGACTATAGTTAATGATAGAGATTTGAAAAATTATATATATTTTATTTTAATGTGCGGGGTAGGAAATTTCCTTAGGTTTAAGAAACTTATTATTTGAGAAAAAAATTCCCCCAGAAAATAAAATATAAAATTTAATTTAATAATAAAGAGCTTTTATCTCTTCAGGTGATAGCACTTAAGAAGTCTTCATAGATTCCTTATCTTCCATTTTATTTGAAACAGTCTAAGGTTCTACAGCTACAGAGTTTTATTAAATGGGTTGAGAAGTTGATTAGGTTTAGAAAGAGAGCTGAATATTAGATGAGGGACCCTGAATATCTAATAATGGCTCTATGTCTGATTGAGATCTTTAACTCTAATTTATATCAGCAGAAGGAGGTTTGATTTTTAAAAAAAAATTAAAATGATTTAATTGCCCTAAAATAAAAACATAAATGTGTAAGTTGGGTTGGATTCTCTAGCAATTCGTCGCCAAGAGCAAGAGTTTGATCAACTTAATCAAGAATCTATTAGTTTTGTAAGTTTGCGGATTGTCGGTTTAGCATTTTTATGAACGTTTTAAAATAATGTGCGTATATGTCTTTATATAAATTTGAAGAATTATTAAATATACTAAAGCTAAATAAAAAAATATATCTATCTCAATTAATCTAACAGCTTTGTTATAAACAGCAACTTATTTCGAATAAATAAAAAAAAAGTAATACACCTTTTAATATTGATATCATCTATAATTTATTAAACAATACTAAAAAATATTTCAAAATATTAAATTTAAATATTTAATATAAATAATCTCTCCAAAGTATGTTATATAAAAATTCATTTCTCAAATAATTTATAATTTAAATATTGTTATTTATAACAATATAAAATATTCAGTAGGGTTTGTTGGATAAGAAGTCATAATTTTCTAATGAAATATTATGTATATTTATTTAAGGCTAAGAAATATTTAAATCTTTAATAAGATAATGAGTCATTATCAATAAATAAATAGGTGTAAGAGTATATGTTAAAATATAATTTGATTTTAGAAGGCATATTTTATCAATATTTTATTAAGTATCTATAAAAAATATGCAACTTTTAATAAAAGATTTAATATGCAGTTAGAAATATATAACATATTTCTAATTTCAAACCACTACAAAATTCAATTCTAAATGGAAAAATTAAATTTAAATCGATCTTAGAGTATATCCCTCAATTTTGACTGGACTAAATTGCTAATTATAAATTTAAGAGTAAAAGTAAGAAATTACACTTAAATTATTGAAGATTATTTTTATTGTACTATATACATCCTACCATGTTGAGTAATTATGAGTAAATAAGTAATTACATTTTACCTAAGTGGTTTCTTTTTAAATTTAAATAATATATAATAGAATGAAATTAGTTCGAGGAAAGATTATATAAAATATGGAAACAGTAGTAGTTTTAACATCTAAGAAAAAAAAATATTTAATTTAATTAACTTATATTATTTTACAAAATCTACTTAACTCTATGATCTTATTAAAGTAATATTTATCTTATTATATTTAAACTATCAACCAAGTTTGATTAATAAATTTTTATTTTAAATTAAAAATTATTAACTAAATCGGTTTAACAAACCATTTGTTTAGATATGATTGATCTAAGATACTTAGGATTCAATTTAATGAGAAATTTTATCATTAAAAAATTAAATTAACACATACATTTTCATCTCTTTTGCACTCAACTATTGGCTTTTCTCACATCATTGCTATTTTATAATTATTTATGAACAAGTCATTTGTACTATAATATTATTTCAAATTTGCCATTCATTAATATTAAGAGTGATTAATTTTAAATAATAATAAATAATCTATAATAAATCAACATAAAAAAATAATATAAATAAAGTGCTTATGATATTATTTTGCTGAGTTTGATAAAAAAATATTAATTTTTACTTAAGAACAAAATTTTTTATCCTGTATAAATACAAGTTTATAAATATCAATAGATAGCAGTTTTTTAAATAAGTCAATTAGTTTGAAAAATTTAATCTAAATATATATATTGCATTATATTGATAATAAAAATATCCTATTCATGATGATTTGATCTTATTTTTTTTGAGATAATCTGTAAATTTTAACTGTAAATTCAACAGCTTTAAAATGTTGCAGAATTTTTTGTTCTGAATAAAAATTTTTTATGTGATTCTAATAGACAGTTTTCTTAATCAAATCCCATAAATTTATACTTTAATTTAAATGTTTTAAATTAAAACAATATCACTTTTATTGCTTAAAACTTTCTTCATTTGTGTAATTAAATTAAATTTCTAATATAATCCATAATAATGATAATTATTGATATTTAATAATATCTACCAATTTAATTACCTATATAGCGTCTATATTTTATTGGTTCAGTTGTTTTTTTCTAGATATAACTTATACTTTAATATTGATAAAATAAATATTTCTAGCATTATTATTTGGTATAATAGATATGATAAAAAATAAATATATTGTAAATTTAATTTTTAAAATACACATTTATAAAAAGTAATGAAAATATTTAATCTCATAAAACCTACAATATTTTATGTATATATAGATAATAAATATAGGAGACTTGAAAATTTAATTTATATAACTTTTAAATATTAATTCAACTTAGGAATAATAAAATATAAAATATTTATTACTAAATATTAATATTGAATTAAAAGATATTTTTAATAATCTGAAAAATTAGTGATAATACCTTTTCATTTATATTTTTCAATAAAAACTAAATTAATTATAAAAATACTTATAAATATTTTCGGCTTGTAATATTCTTTACAAATCCTTGCCATTCAAAACCAACAAATTCATTTTTTTCTTATTTAAAGTAATATGTAAAATTAAAGAGAAATATTTTCTATTGTTATAGTAGTATTTGTTAAATTAATTTTAATGTTGAATTAAATTACATTTTTTATAATTTGTTATTATTGTACTTCTTATTTTTATTGTTTTTGTATTAATATAATTTTTCATGCGATCTAATAAATAAAATAAAAGATTATATACAGAAGCAAAGTTTACTAGAAAGTATTAAAAAAACTATTAATTGAAAAAAAATTAAATAAAAATAATTTTGCTCATCATATAAAATAATTAAATATAATGGATTAAACTGTAAATTCCGTTTAAGGAAATCATTTACAGATAATATTCTAATTTATATTTACAAAGGAAGAAGCGTCGATTATATTAAGAATTTTGAGTTTATATCTTTGATTATCATCAATATAACTAAATACTTAGGAAGTATTATTGATTTTAAGAATCTACTTCATTTAAGTATGACTGTCTCTATTAAATTGCTGTTCTTTTATTCTATATGATTTTGCTACCAACTTCTTTATTTAATAAATAAATACTTTCATATCTTATTAATTATTTTCGAAGTATTATTTATAAATATAGGATGATTGCTTTCTCATAAGAATGAAAAGGCAGGAATAATAAATTAAGCAAGATAATGTTCAAGAACTGGACTTTTGATACTAATGCTACTCAAACAAAATAGGAAAACTATCATCTAGAAAATTTAATAAGATTTATTAATTTTCTAAATGTATCAGTAAGAGTTTTTAATATAAATTTGTACAATCAACAATTAGAGATAATGCCATAATCTATTTATACTAAATTATTATTACACAATAATAATAAAAATTTAGATTATTTTAATTTATCTTGAATTATGTTTACTTTTTCACAGTTTAAACTCAATTTAATTTGTGATAGATTTTTATTTTATTTTTTAGACTCATGCAAAGATAATATGTGTGTCTTCTTATTAGTAGAAGCTGCCAAACTAAAATTCACCCATAGATGCTTTGAATGACATAATATAATATCTAATGTACATAAATTTAAATAAATTTATGAAGAAAAAATTATTTATAATTAAATTTATAAAATTGTAAGACTAGATTAAACTAATTTATAAATAAAAGTTTGAGAGTATTAAATATGAATATTTTGGTAAAAAGAAGTTAATCCATCGTATTCTACTTTTTTATTCCTGGACTTATCTTTAGCAATTTATATATCGAATCCATGTTACCATAAATAATCTCAATTAGTACAATTATTAAATTCAAAGTAATATTCCTATTTAAGTCTAATTCATTGAAAAAAATTTAATGATAAAATTTAATTCATCATATAGTAGAATTTATTTTTAATTAACTGCAATAAAGTTACTTTAAAAATTTTTAGTAAGTAAACACAAAAAATTGTGATCAAATGAAGGATATTTTCACATATTATTTTTCTATTAATTATTGATATACTGTAAATTTCATATAAATATTATTGATTATATAATTATTATATTTATTATTACATCTACAATAGAGCAAAATAATGATATATACATTATTCCCACTAAAAGCCTAAATTCGTTACTATGAACTATAAAGTATGTTAAATAAAATAAATGGCTAGCAGATCAAACACACCCCCCTTATAATGTACTATTTTCATTTTGTAGTCTTGTAGAGTTTTTGACGCGGAGCAAGATTGTTAGAAGTGTCTTTTGCTTGCGAGCAATAGTTTTCGAGCTATTTCAAAATAAAGTTGTTTTTATACATAAAACATCATAAAAATAGTCAAAAATGTAAAATATTTATTGCATCTATATTTTATTTAAAATCATTTTTTATGTGTTTTTGTCTTATTCTGAGCTAAATAATAATTATTGAAGCAATATTTTGAAAAGTAGAAATTTTTGTTAATATTTAATAGTTATAGCAATATAATATATTTCTTGATAAAATTTCTACTTTTCAAAATATTACTTCAATAATTATTATTTAGCTCAGAATAAGACAAAAACACATAAAAAATGATTTTAAATAAAATATAGATGCAATAAATATTTTACATTTTTGACTATTTTTATGATGTTTTATGTATAAAAATGAACCTTAGTTTTGGTCGTAGCTCGAAAACTATTGCTCGCAAGCAAAAGAAGCTTTTAACAATCTTGCTCAGGTCAATAACTCTACAATACTACAAAAAGAAAATAGTTCATTATGAGGGGGGGGGGGTGTGTGACCTGCTAGCCAAAAAAATTAAATAAATATTTGCCTTATATATTAAGCATGTATAATTGAAAATTAAGAGTAATGTTAAATTTAATATAAACTGATATTATATTGATAAATATAAAAAAATGGATTTGAGTGTTAATATCAATATCATGCTATTTAAGTAAGTATATCTCCATTAATTCTATTTATCCCATCTAAAAATATTTATTTAAGTCACTTATTCACTTTTAAGACTATTTTTAAGAAAATCATCCATAAATTTGAGTTGGAAACTTTATAGTTGATAACAAATTCATTCTAAATTAGGCAACTATCAATTCAATATAGATTAACCTAATAGTGTTTTTTGTATTTATATAATTAAGTTCATAATTTATAGGATATTACTTAAATAATGCTCACATTTCAGTTGTTCGTTGAAATAAACAATTTTGAAAAACTTAAAATAATTGATATTGTCAAGAATTAATTACTGACAGTTAGTAATACACTAAGTATATTTGCACTTTTTTATCGCATTTTTAAAGACTTTTCGCGTATAATTAAAAAAACTTTTAAATTTATCAATTTTATATCAGTTGTCTTTTATTAAACTTTTATTTATTCCTAATCTTTTGTATTTTATCAATAATATATTTTTATTTATCTAATATTTAATAATTTGGTAAAAAATATATAAATAATAAGTTTATAAAATTTAATTAATTATCTAAATACTTATCATTATAACTTAAAGATTCTGTAACCTTAGCATGAATTATACTTAAAGTATATTTATAAACTAATATTATAAATCAATAGAATTTTAGAAATTCAAAAATTAAATATAAATTCTGATACGTATAATTCAAATTTATATTCCAAAATTTTATAATGAGCAGTATTGGACTTTTTCTAATTCATTTTAAATTAAAATATTTAAATTTATGATTGTATGATTTTTATAGGACAAAACATTGTTTTACTTAGGATAAAATCTTCTAGCTTCTATATTTTTATAAAGTTAAACTTTTATAATTAAACTTTTTGAGCTTTAGGCTATAGAAACTATTACATTTGTTCATGATAATTTCTTAACAATAATATTAAGATATAGGGATAATTTTTTAGATTTTTGGGGTGCTTTGGATTGATTCCTAAATCTGTTTTTGCGGAAGAAAATCAAATAAATTATAGAACAACTATTTTAATTTTAAATTCAAGTTTCAGAAGTCTTAAATGAATTAAGTTAATAACATCAGAAAGCTCGATAGGATAAAGCTAGAAACTATTTTTAATGGTGAAGATATGAAGATATTCGACAACTGAAGCAAAAATATTAGAAAGCACTGGAATATTTTTATCTTAAGCTTCATATAAAAAGAAATAACAGATCAATAAGCTTTAAAAAAAAATTTTTATAAAGTTTAAGATAAATAGCAGAACCAATTAATGACTGTAAATAATTAAAAAAAAGCAATTCTACCCAGCATTTTTCTAGAGTATAAAATTAACTAATTATTCAGTTTATGACAAGACAGCTGATAGTTTATTGAATAATTTATGTTTAAGTATTTAAGAATACTCTATGATTGGAAGATATTATATTTAATTCGTTTTTACTTGCCATTACCTGACTATCTGGTTGTTTAATATTATTCGAAATATGAGCTTAAAAAGCTATTAAGATACATCATTAAAAATGTTTTTTGTTATTTCATTAAAGATAATCTATGTGTACTAACCTAGATCCCATCAATAAAACTCCACATCCTCTCAAACCGAACCTTTTCCCTTCAATTTTTTTAATTTTTTTAATTATTTTATTATCTATTAACCTAAAATATGTTTAGATTTTATAACTTAAATTTATACTCTGCGGGCTACTGTTGCAAATAATTTCAATATTTGATAAGATTCTCAAGATCCGTTATTTTTAAAGATTTAATGACCCACTAAAAATAATTATATTAAATTTACTTTTTTTTTTTTTGATTCATTTTTATATATGACATCAATTAATTTCGTCTCAAATCTCTTCATGTCTTAAATAATCTTCCATAGAAAAATATTAATATTAATTATTAGTGTGATAGTTTATAAATTTATTCTATATTCAATTCTTATTTAATTCTACAAACTCTTCTTTGATTTTTATTAAATCAATACAAAGGATAATTGATTTGCTTTCCTAATATAATTTAATGGAAATTAAAAACATATAAATTAACCTTTAAGACTAGGATATACCAGAGTTTGTAGAATTAAATAAGAATTGAATATAGAATAAATTTATAAACTATCACACTAATAATTAATATTAATATTTTTCTATGGAAGATTATTTAAGACATGAAGAGATTTGAGACGAAATTAATTGATGTCATATATAAAAATGAATCAAAAAAAAAAAAGTAAATTTAATATAATTATTTTTAGTGGGTCATTAAATCTTTAAAAATAACGGATCTTGAGAATCTTATCAAATATTGAAATTATTTGCAACAGTAGCCCGCAGAGTATAAATTTAAGTTATAAAATCTAAACATATTTTAGGTTAATGGATAATAAAATAATTAAAAAAATTGAAGGGAAAGGTTTTGGTTGAAGAGAATGTGGTAGAAGGGTCTTGTTAGAACATCTATGTTTATTTAAAATTATGCGATCTACTGTAAATATATTATTGTAGGAATATATTCGAATTTGGAAAATTAATTAAAAATAAATAAATATTAAATCAAAATCGTGGCAGTTAAATTTGGCCAATTTAACCGATCTTGGGGTCATTCGATAGAGAATTCAAAATTAGCTGGACTTTATTATTGGCGGTACTATTTTATCGCATCCCTGGAGTGAGATTACTCGACTTTAATTAAACACAACTAAATTCATTAAGTTATACCTTCACATTAAAGTCGAGTTATCTCGCTCCCTTGATGCAATAAAATAGTACCGCCGATAATAAAGTCCAGCTAATTTTGAATTCTCTATCGAATGAGCCCAAGATCGGTTAAATTGGTCAACTTTAACCGCCACGATTATGATTTAATATTTATTTATTTTTAATTAATTTTCCAAATTCGAATGTATTCCTACAATAATAGTTGAATTTTAATCATTTTTAATTTGAGATTAGAATGATTTTAATATTTAATAAATTTTAATATAATTTTATAAATATAAAATAATTCATATTTCCAATAGAATTTAAATCTCCTATTTTATTGTAAATTAAATTCTATTATAATATAAATAAATCTTGATTTTAATAAATTAATTTTTTTATCTTCTATAACACCTTCAAATTTAATTAAACTGAAATTTTTATTCCGTTATTTGAGTAATGAAATAAATTTTAATTATTTATTTTTTGTTTTTAAAATTTTCAGAATCAAAAGTATTATTATATAAATATTAAAATTATATGTCAAATTATATTTATATTTTATATACCTAATAAATATTAAAATATATTTTATGATATAAAAATAATCTTATAAAGCATTTTAGCATAATTTTTAGATTGAGAATTCAACATAAACTTTTCCATTAGTATCACCTATCTGCTATTAAATATATACTTTATAAAATACATTTGAAAATTATTATAATTGTTATTATTAGTATTTTATATGATTTTTTTGTGTATTACGTTAGATTCTTTTATAAATATGTCATATAAATATTTCAATTAACTGGATGAAACGATTTATTTAATATTTTAAACTAACATATTAACTTTTAATTGGACACTATATATGGTATATTTAGATATAAAATAAACATAAAAGCTATGTTTTGAAATGCATTAATTAAAAATGAATAATTAATACAACTCACATAGATATAATGTTATCGTTTACATTAACTCTAAAAGTTAATTGCCCTAAACAGTTCTTTTTATAAATCCTTTTAAATTAAATACAATAATAATGAGTAATTATTGAAAATAAAATATAAATTAATTGGTGTATATACAAAGATGTGAAGATTATATTAATGAGAGATAAGTTATAAACAAAAGCTTATTCATACTATTTAGATAACTAGCAGTATCCTTGAACTTATTATAATGAAAATAGTTCAACCTATTAGAATTATATAATTTTGACATTTTGTAATAACTTTTATCAATTAATTAGAAATTTTCCAAATTTAACCACTGCTTAGTAATATCAATATATTTGTGTTAATTCTAATTTTATCTATTTCTTGAGGTTTATAAATTATTAGAATCAGTTTATATATTAAATTTAATGCAAGAGTTGGTATAATTTTGGCAATTAAACATATTTTACATTAACATTATATTAACACAAAGTAGCTTTACTAGCGTCATACCTATATAGTAATTATACTAAAAAGTAAAAATTAAAATTAAATTGTATATTTACAATCTAAAACAGGTTTACCTAGAATATCACTTAAAAAAAGGATAAATTTGCCAGAGATTGGTAAAATGAATTCAGTGATTGAGATTAAAAATGAATGATTCATAATCATATAATTTAATTAAGAATTTATAATAAAATTAATATGATGTAGTCTTAAAATTTCATTTTACTCGTTATTTTCAGCATAAATTTCATATTAATTTCTCGTTCATAATTTCAGAATTCATTAGATTTACAATCATTTTGTGTCAAATTTAGTTTACTAATATTCAAGCAACAGTAGTTGAGTTTTTTATTTTGCTTAAATCTTATATATTAGCGATAAAACGCTTATGTTTTTATATTTTTATTGTTAAGTAATATAAAACCCCAAGAGTAAAATTTGATCGAATTTTAAGAATGAACAATTAATCAACAAAGAATATATTACTTGTGTTTATAAATTTAAGTCTAGAGCAATGTGGTAGTCGATTTGGTAATTCTTGAGAGAGTCGAGCAAAGTTCTAGTCTCTTGGTTATATTGATGAAAAAATTGGCTCTGCTTAGGCTGCTCTTTCTCTTCGTCACTCATGCTGTCATCTTCCTTCTGTCCCTTGCATTCCTCCTCCTGCTGGTGACCCGCCAACTCATGAGAGTTTCTATTCACACCAACCTTCTTAGAATCTAGCAAACTGCTGTCATAATCATCCATATCCCTTGAATTAGATGTATCGTACCTGTCTCGATCTGAGCGTGCTCCCGTGTAGATGTTCCAGTAGGGGTGGTCATGGAGCCCTGGCTTCTTCTTAATGGCAAAAGACTCAACTCTGGCTCGATCACATGCATACATCAGCTTCGAGTGCTCCACCCACACTGCCTTTCCTCGAGGATCGTTTTCATACATGACCTTGGCGTGAATGGCGTTCCTAATCACCTTTACTTCTAGGATGTCTCTCACTTTGGAGGCCTCTCCCTTGCCAAGTGGTGCTTGCTGCTGGATCTGTTGTTGTGGACCCTTGCTTTGATCTGAGCTTGACTCCATTTCTAATATCAAAGTTTTATATTTAAAATTAATTATAATTTTAATAGGGCGTATTAGATTTTAAATATTGGGAATTAAACTTTAATTGGCCTATTAAATATTTTAGTATTAAAAGTTTGCCTAACTTACCAAATCAGTGTTGCAGATGAATTCTAGGGTAAAAACGCAAATGGGGACCAGCAAAGATAGTCATTCGAGAGCCCTTGAAAAGACGCATCGTCCTCTAATCTACGACACAGACAATTGTTTCCCAGGCTGAGATAAACTTCGAATACGAATGGTGGGGTTTTGGCACTTTTAATAGAGTAAGGGTGATTCGTGATTTCGCAGATTGGGTGGCCAAAACCAGAATCAATTATAGTATCAGACAGCCTGCAGGCTCAGATGCTTCAGGGCATCGACCAAAGAGCATGCGAACGCGCCGGTGAGCCACCGCATGTCAAAGTGTGAGAGCTGCACAGCCAGGGCCTGCGCATTGCGCCGCTGCTGCTTCCTATAGCTTATTAAGGGAGGTATCTTACTTCGTAGATAAAGGCAAGAGCATGGGAATGAGGTCGCGGCACTTGATGAACCTGAATGCTTTTTCCACTGGAGCCATGTCGTACTAGTTGGGGCCCAGGAAGAGTATGGGTACGTTTAGCTTCTACAGGACGCTATTGGTGTATCTGCTACTGTGGTAGGATTCATTGTCCATTAACAAGAGGGAGGAAGATCCAGTTTGTAGTAGATTGGGTGCCAGTCACAAGATAAAGATGGCCCTCTTCGATTTCGTTTATTCAGTGGTTTCGATTTTGTCTGCATGAGGAGAGATATCTCCTGGCGTATTCCTCTGGTTCTAAAAGCTTTTCTCTAAATCATTAGGCTGGAAAGAATGGTATGTAAGATGCAAAGTTGGTAACCCTGCTATCATAGTCCTAACTATAACATCCTTGATATTCTCCCAGAGAGTCATAAAATCTCATTTATTGCTTCTTTTACTGAATTGAATGGAGTGTAGAAGTAGTTTGAGATGAGAGCTGGAATTGACACCTTACCACTTTAAGTGTGGCTAACAAGTCTTGAGGCAATTGTTTAAATCAAGTCGCTGTAGTCTTCACCGGAGAATTTCAAAGCAAGAATGGAAAGTGACAAAAATACTGGGTCATATGTCAATGGAGTAGCAGTATTAGAGAGATAACCATTCTCTTAGACAGTAGTAAGTTTATCTAAGATAGCTGAGAGATCGTCATTGACTGATACGTCATTCTTGTAAAATCCAACAAGGTTGGTGTAAATGTAGAGATCATTTATATTTTGTGGAACTTCTGAGAGAACATCAAAATCACTTGATGTTTAAGCGAAGCTTCCATCAACTTATCTTCCCATTAACCACACTAAGTTCTTTTAGAAAGCACCGTTCTTATCTGAAGTGCTGTATTCAATGTAATCAGTAGCCTGGTTAAGGGTCTTTAGTACAAGTTAGGTCAAAGTCATTGAACCTTGGGATCATGGAGTAAGTCTCAGATATAAAATCATATTCAATCCCAGAATCCAGAGGTGCATTATCAAGCATGTCGAACTAATTGTCGCTAAAGCTACTTAATGTGTTATTGTGTTGCTCATTCTAAATTATACTGGTATTGTCACCTATCACGAAACTTCCCTAACTTGATGTTTCTTGTTACTGTTATTGTTACGCACTTGACGATGAAGGAATCTGTGAACTTACATTACACTATACAGTTATTAGTGTTATAACTATTGTTAGAACTTTTGTGCTGAAAACGCATTACTTAGCTACTATTATTACTGTTGCTGCCGTAGTTGCGAGAAATTGCTAGTATTTTGATCATTACTTAGACTATTTTAGTTCTTTGATTGTTGTTGCACTTATTGCTGTTGTTAATTCTGATTATTGTTATTTTGAGGTTTAGGTCTGTAAATGTATGTTGGCTACCCACCGCTGTTGTTTTTTGCGAATTGTTATTTCATTGATTAATTAAAGTTGCTACTCTGGTTCTAATAAATATTATAGGAATTACCGCTAATGCCATTATTGTGAAATTTCTAATTGAGCTGCCACTGTTATTATTATTTCATATTGTTCCCACCACTTGTCATCTCATTATTACTAGCTTAGAATTAGTGGCTTTTATTGGAATTGATGGACTAATAAGTGTTGTAATATTATAACTAGGGGCGGTCTCCAGTTCTTTAATCACCTATCATTTTTTGTTATTTTATTATTTTATTAATTAACTTTCTTGATTTGCTTTTATATTTTACAAAAATTGCACTAAATTTTACTCTTGGGGTTTTATAAATAATCTATTCTTATTTTAATATTAAATATAAATATTCGCAATAAAATGATTGATTGTGTTTAACAATAACAATAAATAAAATTACCCTATAACTACTATAATAATTTATAATTTATAATGAGATTACTAGATAAAATTAGTATTTGACTTGAAAAACTGAGAAATATTAATTATTTTATAGAAATAATAATTATCATTAATTTTTTTTTAATTAATTGATATGCCAATTATAGCTTTTGTTATAGAATTAGTTAAATAAATTATAATCTTAGCTTTGGTTGACAAGCGCTTTGTCATAATTATATAAATTTGAATTTTACTAACTAAATCTTGTTTAATCATTAAATTAACAAATTAATGATTTCTTACTATATTTTATATTATATCTATACTTAATCACTCATTATGATGGTAGATTTAAGATGATTTAGAAATTTATAATTAATAAAAAATAAGAATATTCATCAAAACTATTTTAATCATTCATTTTTTACAATCTTTTATTTTTCTTCTTCTTAAATCTCTTCTTTAATATTTTCCTTGATTTATTTATCATCAGAGTTCTCAAATAATGAATATAATAAAGTTTTAATATCATTAATTGTAGTTTTCATTTCAGTTACTGTGGATTGTAATGCTTTATTTTAGCTTTCATGATTCTTAATGATTGATAGTACTTAATATTTTATAGAAATTATATAATTTTTTTAAAAAGCAAACCTTGTATCTTTCTAGCATTTGTAGGGTAAATTTTGACGTATTTTATTAATCTATAATTAATAAATTATCCGTAGGATCTAAACCAAGCATCTAATTTAATTATTAGTATCAAATAAAGTTATATTGTAATTTAAAAGAATATTTATTTAAATTATGGGAAGACTAGTAAAAATAAGATAAATATTCCTAAAAAAATAAAAATTGACTATTAAAATTGACTTATTCTTACTTTGAATATTTATCATTACTAATTTCTAAGAGATACTTTTAAAGCGAGTTTTGTATCTAATGAGAAATAAATTTAAGAAATTTTCGAAACTAAATATACTTACAAGATAAATGCTTAAATTGAAGAAATAATATAAAAATATAATTAGTCAATTAAGTAGTCCATCATCAATTTCAAGATTAATATGGTATCTTATTTTCTCTTTTCAAAAATTATAAATATGTTAATGAAATGATTGAGTCTTGATTTTTAATGATGGTCTATAAATCTTTAACTGTAAGTTCAACAGTCTTTACATTGAGATCGACAGTCTTTACATTAAGTTCGACAGCCTTCACATGATGTAAAATCTATTCCTCAGTATTAAAACTCTTGGTATGAGTCTTGTAGATTGCCTTCTTAATGTCTTTCACGAACCCTTGCCATTAAAACACCCTAAAAAATTATATATATTTTTTAGATTATCTCCAAAGTTAAAGAAGAAAAGAGCCCGAACAAAAATCTATAAAATATTTAGAGAATTTATTTTCTAAACTAAATAATACATAAATAGTTTTTTAAATGACACTGTAATAAAATAAGCTAAAATATTATTAAGAATTGAAGAAAATAAATATGAGGGATTTTATTAGTTGGGAGATTTTATTAATTTAATAGTTATTTAAATAGAGTACTACAAACTAGATAATATTTGTTTAAAAATTAAATTGAAATTATTTATGATCTATAACTGATCATTAAATACATAAATTTGATTTTTATATTAAATTAAAAAAAAACTAAAAAAACGCCTTTCTAATTATTATATATCAAGAGTTATTAGAAATATATTTTAGCTGAGTCAGAAATATTTAATTATTACATAATAAATATACAAAATAGCTATCATTGCTTAAGGTAAAAATTCCCACCGTTTTTCAATCACTTGATAGTATAATAATTATAATTTTAATTATTTAGTTTATAATTCTTAATTATCGTCAATTTAGTCTTGTACAGGTCTCCTGAATATGATATAGCTTGGGAAATATTCTTAATTTTTAAAGTCTTCATCTTTGAAGTAGGATTCTCTTTCTTAAATTAGTTGAGCCTTAATTCTATATGATTCTGCCACCATCTTTTGCATTAACAAAAATTAATTAAATATGCAAAATAAAGTGATATAAGCTTATAAATATAGTATACTACTACAAATTTAACTTTTAAAAAGAAATAAATTTGTTTTATCTTAAGTTAACATTTTTTATTTAAAAGTTAGGGATTTATTTATTCCCTTTTAAATTAATATTAATAAAATTGATCTTAATTTCTTCGAGCAAATCTAAAATCCAAAATTTTATTAATTTAATTTCAAATTAAAATCCAATTTAATAAATCAATAATACTTTATATACAGTAATTCTTTTGTCTTAAACTATAAATAAATTAATGATTACCTTCTCATAAGATTCCGAGATGACTGCGATAATGAAATTAAGAAGGATAATGTTCAAAAATAGAACAGCCGATATCCATACTATCCAGGCAAAGATAATATGAGCATCCTCTAATTCGTAGAAATTTTAGATCTAGAAATCACCTGTGGATGCTCTAAAAGCCATGATGAAGTACCCAAAGTAATTAATAATAACTTACGATAAATTTAAGCTATATTTAGATTTTAAAATTCAGTACAATTAAAATAAGAATTATTTTGAAAGCATCAATCAAATATGCAAAACAATTATTCTATTTTATACTATAAAATAATAAAAGTAATTGATACCATCATACTCTATATTTTCAGAGCTAGTCTTTATTTTTAGTAATGTGAATATCAATCCATACACAATCAGCACAAAACCATATAGCATAATGAAATATCTTAGATCCATGAACACAGCTTTCAACATGCTAACCTATTGTTAAAATGTAATTAAAATTATATATGATAAGCATTAAAACCCCAAAAATCCTTTAAAAGTTTGAATGAGCTATGATTATAAATGAATACAAATATTGGTGGGTTTTAAAAGAGAAATAAAAATACTAATTAATGTGAGTTTATGCGATTTTTATGTAAGATCATTATTGTGATTCCATGGATTTACTGTTTAAAAAGAGGATAAAGATATGCTAAGTTTAGTTTCCAACTCAAATTTATTTTAATTGCACTTCTAAACCAAGAATAGTTTTAATATCATAATACTAATCTCAAATTTGCCACATCTGATGAAAGTATACAATTAATTATAAGAAATTAATAGCTAAGATTAAGTCAATTAATTTCTAACTCATACTCTTTTCCTTAACTTAGCGAAGTACACTACATCTCATTTAATATGACATAAACTATATTTTAACCACTAAAAATTTATTTTAGAGTTTATCTCATTTTTTATCTAATACTTCAAAATATATAGTTATAATGTTGCTTCTGAAACGACCATATTTTACAATCAATTTCAAAAATTGTTCTAAAAAATGTAATAAATACTAAATGGTTTCCTTATGAATTAACTTTGCCATTTTTAATGTGAATACACTAAATTTTTTTTTCTTAGACAATATATTCAATTTAATTTAATTCTTTTATCTATTTTCCAATCATCAACGATAATTAATGAGATTTATTAAGTTTTTATTATTAAACTTGAAAGTTATTATAATGGGTTTATAGATTCAACATAGATTTTTAACATTTATTTAATTTTCAATTTCTTAAACCCTACTTAAAATTTAATTTTAATTAAAATAAAAAATATTTTTTTAAATTTATACATCTAAAAGTTAAATTTAATATAATATTAAGAAATAATAATAGATCATTAAATCCTGATTATATAATAAATGAATTAAAACCTAGGTTTAAGTAATTTAACATATTTTTAATTCTAAATCTAAAAAATAAATCTTTTAAAGTAATAATAACTAAAGCCCTTGAATACCCTCAAAATCTCACATAGCTTAATGAACACCAAAATTAACATACAACTATGCAAAATAACAATTCAAATTGTCATTCTAAAATTTAATAATTTAGAACTTTAGAGCTCTTAAATTTATTAATTTTATTAATTAAAATTAAATTTCAGTCAAGAAAAAAAAACCTCAATAAACAATAAAATAAAACTATAAAAAAACTATTGAATTAAATAATATAACAATGCATTTAAATAAAATGTCTTATGAATTTTTATAGCAAAGATGATTAAAGATAGAAAAGATTAGAATCCCTTTTATATGATTAAATAAAAAAGAATAGCATTTCAAATAAACCACAAATAATAACTAAGTTGTATAGTTAGTCTCTTAAACTTATCGACTAATAATAGTATGAAGAAAGAAACATCAGTACTCGCTTTAAAAATAAAAGAAAATAAAAACTAAAGCTTATAAATAAATTAAAGAAGGCAAAAGATTGCCTCTTAGATAGGAGCATTATTATGCAAGTACAACAACATATTTTTTTTATTTCATTCCTAAATGTGTGTTTTGTTTATCATCTTTAATATCATATTATAATTATTTGAATCAATTCCATTGTAGCCTATCTCTTATATGTCTATTATCACAATCACAAAATAGAGAAGTGTCATTGCCTAATCAATTATATTCCATAGATCTGTTGCATACTCAACAAAGCCTATTTTATTAAAAATAAAAATTATTTTTTAAATATTCTTTTTAGCATCCTAATTTCGTAATATTCTTGCATTAGCAAATAGCCTACGCATGTTATTATAGATGAGAAAATTATTCATAATTTATTTTTTAAAAAAATCGGGCTATTGGATCAAACTACTCCCCCCATGATGTATATTTTTCTTTATGTAGTCTGATAGAGTTTATGACGATGAGTAAAAGTAGCTAATGAACTACTAGTGTGCGATCAATAGTTTTCGAGATATGGCCCCATTTAAGTTCAAATTTTATATATAAAATTATATTAAAAATTAAAAAAATATTTCCAACTTTTCATAAAAATCTAATTTTTCCTTAAAATATCTATTTAGAAGATTTAATGAAAATTTAAAGAATTATTTAATTTATCAAAGTAATATCATGGTAATTTATTGTATATTTTTGTAATAAAATTAAAGTCCAAATAAATTACCATGATATTACTTTGATAAATTAAATAATTCTTTAAATTTTCATTAAATCTTCTAAATAGATATTTTAAGGAAAAATTAGATTTTTATGAAAAGTTGGAAATATTTTTTTAATTTTTAATATAATTTTATATATAAAATTTGAACTTAAATGGGGCCATATCTCGAAAACTATTGATCGCACACTAGTAGTTCATTAGCTACTTTTACTCATCGTCATAAACTCTATCAGACTACATAAAGAAAAATATACATCATGGGGGGAGTAGTTTGATCCAATAGCCAAAATCATATTGAAACTTGTAATAATTTAAGGACAAGCTGTTATATTATGCTTCTAGAATCCTCTTCATCAGACCCTGCATTAATTGTAAAGAAGTATAGATCAGTTACATAGCTTATTAAAAACACCAAGTAAAGGTAGAATTAGTTAATGAAAAATTTATGAATAATTATTTACAGTATTGTAAAAATTAAAATAACTAGGAAGAGGGAGACTTAATTACTTTTTTGATATTATTACTTAAATTAAATGAATAACTATTTCTTATTAACTTAATTATATCATTTTAAATAAAAAATATCTTAATAACTTTAATATAATTAAATACGGTTTTTTTAATCTTTTTATAGTAATTATTATAAGAATAATAATAATTGATTTTCAACAATATATTAAAATTAATAACATACTAAATAAAATTAAGTCCTTAAATTTGTTTGCATAAGTATCCCATTTGAAATTGAGGACTGTTTAAATGAATTCAGTTTCGAAGTACTCGAGATTTTATGAGTCTATAAGATTAAAGGTATAAATATTTGTTATATTAATTTATACCATAAATAAAGAATATAAAAATTACCATAAAATTCCTGATAAAATCCTACCTTTTCATCGTTATTGGTATATTTATCAAGTTATACTAAATTGCCACTTAGGGCTGATCATTAACAAAATAAAAGTAACTCTTTGATATTTAATTAACTTATTTTTTAAAAAAAATTATTGATTATTTATTGTTTTCTTTTACTCTATGACCAAGATATTTTTCATAATAAAAAGCCGTTTTTACTAAATATTAATGATGAAAATTTACCACTTTAATATATTAATAATTGCTATATTTTAACAGTATTTTTAACTTTCTTAATATATCAAATTAAATTATAAATTTAAGCTTTAAATCATTCCAAAGTGAGTGATAAGTGAACTAAGTTGTATCGATTATAGTTTAGTAAATTACTGAGGGATCAAAAGAGTATTAGGGGTAAGCTAAACTTGTAATTTTAGGATAAGCCAATTTAGATTCAAAGTATTCTCTTAGATAAATATAAGTTTATATAAAATTGAATTTATTAGATTGACCTTTTTTTGAAGCAAAAATATAATGTGAATGTCGATACAATTATTATTATAAAATATTATAGTGAAAACATAAAGATATCTCTTTTCCAATTTTTCATGCAATTTAATAGTATTAAAATGTACAAAATTACTTGATATCAAATTTGAAGTAAATATTTCCAAATTGGAGGTTTATATTGAACATATATATAAATTATATATTATAACCTCTAATAAATTGATTTAATTTTTTAATGTTATCAACTTTAAGAATAAAAATATATAAACTCAGGTAAATTAAAGAAGGCTAATAAAAATGATGTTATATCTTAATAAAATTCACATTTTAATGAAAGAAAAAATGAGTATTACAATCACTAATTGATCAGACCACCACACGACGCCTCCATCACCCTTCTTGGTAGTTCCCCTCCGTATACCCTACCGCCACACGCCCAAAAAAAATATCCCATTTTATATCAAATTTTCTATCCTCAAGGTCAAAAGATATCATAAATCTTATTTTATATATAAAATTTTAAAATTTTTTCATAATTTATTATTTTCATGTTATTACTTTGTTTGACATATTTAATAGTATTGACAAGTTTTATGATGTTTTGCAACTTTTTTTGTTCCATCTCAAGTGATAAATTTATTAAAAGAACTTTTTAATATAAAAATTTAGATTATTATTTCAAATTAATTTTAATTGATTACTTTTCACAATTTCTTTCTAAAAAATTATCTCTTTAATCAACTTGGTTCGATATAATTTAAAAATGAGTATGATTTATTTATAAATTTTATTTTATCGAATCTTGATTTATTTTTTTATTAACTTATAAAATTGATAAAATAAAATTTATAAATAAATCATACTCATTTTTAAATTATATCGAACCAAGTTGATTAAAGAGATAATTTTTTAGAAAGAAATTGTGAAAAGTAATCAATTAAAATTAATTTGAAATAATAATCTAAATTTTTATATTAAAAAGTTCTTTTAATAAATTTATCACTTGAGATGGAACAAAAAAAGTTGCAAAACATCATAAAACTTGTCAATACTATTAAATATGTCAAACAAAGTAATAACATGAAAATAATAAATTATGAAAAAATTTTAAAATTTTATATATAAAATAAGATTTATGATATCTTTTGACCTTGAGGATAGAAAATTTGATATAAAATGGGATATTTTTTTTGGGCGTGTGGCGGTAGGGTATACGGAGGGGAACTACCAAGAAGGGGGATGGTGGTTACAACAACTAATTGATGTTACTATTCCAGCTATTTAAATTATTTAAGAATTTTAATTTTTAAAAAATAATTTCATTATAATAAAATCATTATTTTTTGCCTTAAGTATTTTACTTCTACTACATCTACTACTATAATGAAGGCATTATTATTATGCTCGCTTTGACAAATAGATCAAAATTTAAAAAAGAATAGTTTTACTTTCAAACAAAATTTTAATAGGAAAAAATATGACCTATTATTAAAGGAAAAAAAATATTAGCAATTTATAATTTCGGGATTCATAAGATATATTATTTTTTAATTCTATTTTAATCTTTAACTTTATAATTTCACAATATTTTACCTCAAAAAATAGAGTGAATTCATAATTATTATATAAATTATTTAATAATTGATTAAGATTGATTAAACATATTCCGACTTTAGAATTTTAGATTATACTAGACATGTATTAATATAAACAAGGATTAAAAGAACACATTTAATTATTTAAAAATGAAATATTAAGCGAGTATAATTAAAATGGGGAGACAGTTAAAATTAAATCAAAAAAGAGATCAAATAAAATTATCTTCATATCAATATACATGTGTTAAGATAAAACAGTCACTAATTTTAAATATGTTTGAGTAGATCCTTATTTAACTTTAATTAATTAATCAACTATATTAAAATGGAATTTTTGTTTTTTTCAACTTTTCTGATTTATTTCTATTTTAGCGCAGTGATCAAGTTGATGCTGTAGCTGATCTCTAAGTTTTTCATAAATTTTTCATAGATATCTTCAGGGTATCTTCAGGATATCTTCCTTGAAAAATAAAAAGTGTGGAGACTGTGGAGAGTGTGGAGAGTGTGGAGTTTAGCATCTCTAATAACAGTGGAAATAGCATCAATATCACCAATATTCTCAAAATCAAGCATTATTAGGAGTCTGAGATTTTTTCTAAAACATCTTGTTTTTCTTAAATTCATAGATGTGAGACCTAATATTGAAGATGATGATGAAGATAATGTTGTTGAAAACGATGAAAAAATCAGTGATGTAAAATTTTGAAATTCTCTAGAATTTCAATCAGACTCCTAATAATGCTTGATTTTGAGAATATTGGTGATATTGATGCTATTTCCACTGTTATTAGAGATGCTAAACTCCACACTCTCCACACTTTTTATTTTTCAAGGAAGATATCCTGAAGATACCCTGAAGATATCTATGAAAAATTTATGAAAAACTTAGAGATCAGCTACAGCATCAACTTGATCACTGCGCTAAAATAGAAATAAATCAGAAAAGTTGAAAAAAACAAAAATTCCATTTTAATATAGTTGATTAATTAATTAAAGTTAAATAAGGATCTACTCAAACATATTTAAAATTAGTGACTGTTTTATCTTAACACATGTATATTGATATGAAGATAATTTTATTTGATCTCTTTTTTGATTTAATTTTAACTGTCTCCCCATTTTAATTATACTCGCTTAATAGTATTTTTAATTCCAATTATTGATATTTTTTAATTTATTTTAATATACTATTCTGAGATTACAATTATTTTTGTTTAGTAAGCAAATGTATTAAACACCTTATTGTAAAATTCATAGAATTCAAATTAAAAATATGGGCAAGCTTACTATAATATTATAGTACTAAATTACAGTTCTCAATATATCATTATAAATTATGTATACTTTAAATTTACTTTATAACAAATTTTCATTATTTTCTTAAAGAATTTTAAGTATCAGGACTATATTATTAATTATATAATTATATTTCATCAACAAAACTAACTTTTTTTTTTCGACTTTAATTCAATCCCTTTAAGTTAATAATATTTTGATAACTATAACTTTAAGATTTTTTATTTATGTTAATTTATTATATTTTTATATCCCTTTTTCATTTTTATTTAAAAATTAAAAATAATTAAAAAAATTACTATATTGAACTATAATTTTATGGTGTTAAATTTTATCTCTCCGAGAAATTTATAAGAAATATATATTCAGTTAAAATGTATTTTAATATATATAAAATTTTAATTATAATGACATTATAATTGCATAAAAATATTATTTTTTTCATTTTCATATTTTAAATACCAAAAAATTATTGTATAGAAGATTGTTATTAAATTTCAAAATCATGTTCAAGATCATGGCGATTTTTCTATATAAATGTTTCTTAACTGAAATGTCTAGGATATTTATAAAAGGAAGATCTATATTTATTCTTTATTACAAAAAAGATATAATTAAATTTCATTAATAAAGTAATAAATGTATATCTTTTAATCAAAATATTTAATAATATAATTAAATATGAGTATTCTGACTGAGACTCCTCTATTACTCTCCCCACTTTAACCGAGACCGCCTCCCCAAACCTTGACTCCTCACCCCCTACAATTATTATTTCACTTACATTTCTTTATACTTACTTTTGGGGTGATCTAAGTCGGTGCAAATTTTTTCAAAATCCTAAATCTGTGCTGGATCAATTTTTTACATTATTGATACATTTGATCATCCCACCCCCATAAAAATTATCATTATTTTTATTAAAAATTATTTCTCATCTTGAGAACCGAACTCCTTCATGACATCTCGATCATATGACACTAATATCTTTTTTAAAAATCATATTATTACAAAAATATTTTTTTCTCTGGGACAAATATTTGATATAAGTAAAATATAGAAATATATTTTCATAATAAAGACTGAATAGTCAATTAAGAACAAGGATTGGGAATTAAAAACATCATATTATTGGCTCAAATTGATGATGTCTGTAATAAAATACACTAATCAGGTTGTGCGAATATGATTTTATTACAGACATCATCAATTTGAGCCAATAATATGATGTTTTTAATTCCCAATCCTTGTTCTTAATTGACTATTCAGTCTTTATTATGAAAATATATTTCTATATTTTACTTATATCAAATATTTGTCCCAGAGAAAAAAATATTTTTGTAATAATATGATTTTTAAAAAAGATATTAGTGTCATATGATCGAGATGTCATGAAGGAGTTCGGTTCTCAAGATGAGAAATAATTTTTAATAAAAATAATGATAATTTTTATGGGGGTGGGATGATCAAATGTATCAATAATGTAAAAAATTGATCCAGCACAGATTTAGGATTTTGAAAAAATTTGCACCGACTTAGACCCCCTTACTTTTCATATTTTTTTAACTTTATTGTTAATTATCATAAAATCAAACTTTATTAGCTTAGTTCTTGGAAAGTATTTAAACAATTTTCTTTTTTTTAATTATTACCATTAAATTCTATAAATTATTCAAATAAGAATTTATTTATAGTTAACAATATAGTTAAAATAATATTAAAAGTAAGAATATAGAATTGATAGGAAAAATATAATTGTAAAATTAATTGATAGATTCTCAACATTTAGTCTAGTAATTATGATTTATATCATAAAAAAAGTTGAAATATAATTTATTTATGTTTATTCATGAAAATGATATTACTATTAATAATAGCCAAAAATAAATTTATTATTATTGTTTCCCTATGCGCAAGTTTACAAAATAATCGATGTATATGGTGGAACATATCAAATAATATTTAAAATAGTAAAAGAGGCCAGCATAGCAAGAAATTTATATTTTTGGGAATAAATAATTCATGAAAAAAATTGTAAGAAATTGAAGGGGTGATGGGATCTAGGTTTGGGGAAGGAGTCTCGTTTAAGGTGAGGATTTTAGTAGGGGAATCTCAGTCTGAACATTTGAGAATTATTTATTGCGTTAAATTGAAACTATTATGGCTTAAGTAAAATTTTAATCTCAATAAATTTGCTTAATAATTTTTTAGCAATTTAAAATTTTTAAATTAACAAATAACTAGTTATTATATTATGTGTTTGCCTTTTATTATACGATTGTAAAAATTGAAATGATTAATTTTAGATTAAAAATATTTTAATTCATCTAGTTAAATTTTAGTTTTAACAAAAGAAGTAAATTTTAATTTAATAGAAGGATTAGTTCTTATATTACTATTATATTCAATAATTTTATTAAATATTTTCGTTGACCACATGAGGAGTACATATCTGTGGACTCATAGCAGGGTTGATTTTCAAAAGTCTCCTGTAAAATTCTTCAAATACTAGATCACTTCTATCAATACATTATAAAATGAAGGAACTTTATAGTCCATAGTTGTAGTTGAATATCTCAGACTCACTCATATTTTGAATTTCTCGGTTTATTATTTTATTCATTTTGATTCAATTATTATAAATATTAATTTCAATTCATCAAAAAGTTATTTCATAAATACAATTGATTTTTGGAAATTAAATGAAATATAATAATTAGAATATCAATTATGGCAGTTAAAATTTTGTTGAAAAATAAACAAATATGGTAAATGTTCGATAGAAAATTTAAATTCACCTGGACTTTACTATTGGCTGAACTATTTTATCTCGCTACAAGAAAGAGATAAAATAGTTCAGCCAATAGTAAAGTCCAGGTGAATTTAAATTTTCTATCGAACATTTACCATATTTGTTTATTTTTCAACAAAATTTTAACTGCCATAATTGATATTCTAATTATTATATTTCATTTAATTTCCAAAAATCAATTGTATTTAGTTATAATATATTTATATCACAATAAATAATAGTTTTCAAGTAAATTAAATGTTAACTTTTATTAAAAAATAATAAAAATATTGGAGAAGTTCCTGCAACAACAACAAAAAGTATTCTCCTGCACATTAGGAAAAGTTTGTGCCACTTGCATAAAAAAATGTAATTTTTAATAATTTATATCTTTAATTAAAATCCAATTATTCAATATTCTGTGAAAAATTATTACGAATATATAAATCTTTTTATAAAGCTCCAATATTCTTTTCTATTTTGAAAAAAAACCAATTTTTTCTGATAAAATAATGTGAAAATTTGGAGAAATAAAAATTAAATATTTTTTCCAAGCAATTTACTATATTAATAAAAGCTGTCATAAATATAAATGAATTCAGTTTTAGAGAACGAAAGAGGGTACATGCATTTATAATAAATTATAGCATTTGAGAGATATTTAGACTAGGTATTATTGTTTAAGTAAGCTTGAAGCGATTTTAAAATTCATTCTGACTTGAGCTCTCACAAAAATATTTTGATTATTTATCTCTCTCTTTTTATCTATTTTATCTTCACTGAATGTTGTCCTTTCTTTTAATTTCCTCATCATATTCTTCATCTGCCTCGGACTTGTCAAGGTATGCAAGTTTTGAGTGAATGCATGACATGCTCATTTACTTTTTCAAATCAGTCATCTGTTCTTGTTCAATTTTGCAATCAGTCCATTGATATCTAATGTCGAAGAGATCTTCTGGTAGCTGTCTTGAATCGTAGATCTTGGACCATAATTTGGAGTACCTAAATAATTCTTAACATTTCAACTGGAAAAGCTTACAACTTCCAGGAAAGTCTGAATGCACTAACCGGAAATCGTCAACGCTACTTCGCTTCAACAAAGTAGAATTCATTCCTTAGATTTGAGGAAGTTGGCAACGGTTAGTCAGAGTGGCAGCTTCCTCCCACCTCGCTATCATTCATAATTTGCATTTAAATCTTAGCCCAAATCTTGGATTTTTCACTTAATATTTCGAATCCTATGGGTTAGACGAGCATATAGGCCACTATAGACCTTTCATATAAATATTTTATATATTCTATATATTTATTTGTTTGTAAATATGATTTAACTTACTGAAAGAAGAGAACCAAAGGAATTTTTTTACCGAATGAACCACAATGATGAATAGAGAGTAGCTCATATTGATAAATTGATAAATTCTTTTGTTCTTATAGTTATTGATCAGCTTGGGAATTGCATTGTCACTCTTCTTCTTTTTACTATAGGGTTATGGTAAGCTAAATTTAAATTGCATACCCTGGCATTCTTGCAGGCATTCCTGGCATTTACATTTGTAATTATATAATCAATGGAAAATAAAGTTAATAGTAATTTAGCTTTTAAATTAATCCTACCAACCACCTTATTCAAATTCAAATTAATCTTTTATAATTTTATAAGAATAATTAGTTTTACATTTTTTGAATATGTAATAAGATAAGAATTAAATATAATTCTTGAAAATTATCTATAAAATATGTTGTTTAATATTTGGTCATGGTAAGTTAAATTACTTTTTATATTTTTAAAATTTTTATTAACAAATAATATAAATTTGAATGTTGATGCGAAAGACTACATTAGGGGAAGAAACTTCCCCCCAAAATTTTAAATCATGAAAAGACTATATTTGAATATTGTAGAAATAAATAAATAAATTAGGCGATGATAAAATGTTTTTTGTATGCTTAACAAAGATTACTTAACATAAATTAATATTGCAGAAATGCATACGAATTTGGAAAATGAACTAAAATTAAAATTAATAAATTATTAATTACTTTTTTTTTGAAGAGAAATGTTACCAACTCTAACAACATTCTTCTCTCCAAAAAGTGCATAAAAAATGAGACGAAAATTGTGAAAAATATTTAAATATTTTAGAGAAAGAAAAATAAAATACATTTGAGTAAATCTTACTTTATATTTATAAATAACTTTAATATTATTTCTGCTTCAATTCTTTTTAATGCATTAATTGCTTTAAAATACAGTATATTTTGCAGCTCTAAATATAAACGCGGAAATATTTTACAAATCCTTGGTCAACTTGCTGTTGTTGATCCCCTGCTCAAACATCAATTCTGTCTTTGATTTAGTTGACTATTACACATCCTAGAAGCAAACCCATTCATCATTAGTTTTCTTGATTGACTCTTAATTACGATAAGCTCCCAAAGATCATAATTTTGTGTATTTTCTTGTTGAAATGATTTTAATTTTTAAATCAACACAATACTTATTTATCCCTGGAAACAGGAATATCACTTGCATGGGCAGCTGACATTACCTCAATAGGATTTAAAACTTGGGTACTCTTGAAGTATAGAAGTGGCTGTTACAGCACTCTTCAAGATAATGTGAAATTCTGAATATAATGCCACTCATGTAACTAACGTCTTAATCACCAGCTTGACTATATAATGGCATAAGTGTTTATCATGTCACTTGATAAGTCTTAGTGTTCAATTGAAGCCTTAAGTGAAAATGTGAACTAGGGAACAGTAGAGACACCACTCGATTCTATGACTGAAAATAATGGGAGATTTTATGCTTGGCTTAGTCAAGTGTCCCTTGAGTGGAGATAAGTGACCGTCTTTGTTTCATAAATGGTTTTTTATGCCATTCATTCAGGAAATTTACACATGTCATCTCGTTTTGACTTGAGCAAAATTCTACTTGATTCTAGCAAATAGATGCTTTCCACTTCTACCTATGCCGAATTACTTTGATGGTACTCTTATTTCCTTCTCGATTCAATAATATTGCTTTGAAGATTTCCTAATAATTAGTTCAGAATTACTGCCAATATTTGCCAACTTGGATGGGACAGGCTAAGGATTCCTGAAGCATATCATGGCTGATTCAAGATTCACGTAACTCTAATAATGGATTCCTCTACTATTTTGGCACTTTTTATCCTCATTGTGACTTGTTGGTATCAAATTAAACAGGCACAATACCAATTGTTTTAAAGTTGAGTAATTCTAAGCAATAAGAGAGTTCACGATTTTGTCTTATTATTATTACCTTTTCTGGTTATTAGGTTCTAATTGACTGTAATAAATCATAAGTAATATCAAAGAGAAATGCTGCTTATTTCATAAATCAATGAGGTCCAATGAATAATCCCATAAACAACTGATTTAATAAATCAAAAGTTTTCATGCACAATAGCTCTTGCCAGAGAGAGGAAAATAGAAATTCGGGTCTTCAGGAGTAATAGTTCATCAAAGAGGTATTTGCGATGCTACTATTCAAAATGGGTTTACCGTAAAAGCTTTGAATGCTTTTGTATCAAGTTACATCTTCCTTTATTCATATAGTTGCTGTGTACTTGCGATCCACCAATTATGATGATCTTATTCAGTGGAAAAGACTCAAGAAATGCGTAAATAAGGATTAAACTACAGTTGAGAAGTAGGCCCAGCTGATTTAATTATAATATAATAAGGTTTAAGTATATTATGTTAATAAAAATAGCATTTAAAATATTGTTGCTAGACCAATAATTGTTATAAATAATATATTAGTAATGATTTAAACTAACAATTGATTATTGGTTAATAAATATGACAGTTTAAGAATATATAATACTAAAAAATTGATTAATTTTTGATACAAATTTTTACAATCATCTTAATCCATTAAAAATTATTCTTTTATATATATATATATATAAATTTATCATTTCTCTCAAGCTTGAAATTCCATATGACTGTTTTAAGGAATTAGCAAAAAATTAAAGTATCTTACATTTCAGGATGATTCAAGAATATCTATGATACAAAAATCCAGCTAGAATTGCGGGATCTATCGTATATTCGATTTTTATTTTAATTTTGATTCATTTTGGATTTGATAAATGCCATAATTTTAATTATCAATCAATTTAATTTTAATTTATTTTCCTAAATCAAATATATTCCTAAAATAATATTTCAAAAACATTAATTGATTTTTCATTAACATATTTATTTTTTCAAGTTTTTTTCTATTTCATATTAATAATGCGAAGTCACTCTGCATTTTAGATATTTTTTAAGCATTCATTTGAATCTAAAAGAGAGACTTAACTTCATATTAAGTGAAATAAAATAAGTTATATTATTAATATACAACAGATTAAGTGAAAATTTATATAAAAAAATTATAACATACTGTACGATTCCTTAACTTTAAAATTTCCTGATTATTTTTAATATATTATAACTGATTTTTAATATGATTAATTAACATTTAAGAAATACTTAAAATTGCAATTAAATTTGATTAATTTATCTAGCCTTAATTATATTTTTTATTTGAATAACTAATAAATATATCTAGATATAATGAATGATGATTTATTTTTCCATTAAATATCTCAAGCTTATTTATGTTTCATTGATATATTTAAATATAAGAAATGTAAAAGCTAACTGTCTAAATCGTAGAATTCATACTTATTTAGAACGACATCAATTTTTACATGAAGCTTATGCAGATTAATTTAATCGAAATTATTTATGAGATAGTTTATAGTCCTGTATACAAAATTAAAATAGATAAAAAAATAAAAGTAAATTTTATACTTATCTTTAATCTAAACAAAAGAATATGTAGTTCATTTGAAAAAGTTGCCTATTTACAGAAAATGAACTAATAAAATCAAAATGATCCAAATCAAATATGATGAAATCTTGAGATCCAATTTATTTAAAGAATTATCATTATTTTTAAAATATGTTATATTGTAATTTATAAATTGAAAGTTAAAAACTTTAAGAAAACAGCAATTAACTCACTTAAAATTCAAAATTAACTTCAATTTAAATAAGGTTACTTAATTCGGATTTGCCCATTCGAAAATTTGAAATATAATACTTTAAGTTTTTTCTACTCAAAAAAAATAATCTACATAAATTCCTCTATTAAAAATCTCTTTATTAATGATCGCAAGCAAATTTAATTAATCTTATGGATTAATATATTCTAACTGAACTGAATTTTAATATCGTAGGAATATAATTGACTAAGGAAATTATTTAATAAATAAATAATTAATTAATTAAAATCGAGACAGTAATCTTTCTCAAAACCTAGACAACATAGTATTCGTTCGGTTAAAAATTTAAAATTAGCTAGAATTTTTGTTAATACTATTTAATCGCATCCTTGTATCGGCATAAATCAATTTTAATTTATCTTCAAATTTAACAAAACAAATCACTAAAAATTAAAATCTATTTATATTACTTCAAGGGTGCTATTAAATATTAGACTCAAAAATAAAATCCTGCAAATTTTAAATTCTCTAACGAACAAGTACCTTATAATTTAGGTTTCAAGAAAGTTAATAGGCACTTATTTAATTATTTATTTATATATTTATTATTTAATTTCCTAAATCAATTATATTCCTACAATAATATAAATTATATACAATACAAATCAAAATAAATTCCAACATCATTTATATAATAATCCAATCTCTTTGACTTTTAGACTAAATATTACTATGTTTTGTGGTACATTTTATTTGCTAAAATTAAAAATACTTTTATAACTTAATTTAAAATAAAAAAAGGAAATCAAATTTTAAGTTTTCTTCAAATTTTGCTTTGAAGAATTTAAATTAACTAAACTATTCCTGAAGTAGTGTTACTTTAAATATTTATTTTATAACATAATTAAAGCTGGAATGATTCCTTAAAACCTGCAATTTCATATAAAAAACAACAAGTTCCTCGAGATTTTGACATAAATATTAAATAACTTGAATATAGTAATATAGACAAGGATGAAAGCCAAACTATAAATTGATTCTTCTTGATTTTTATGAAATCAACTAAACTTAATAAAGAAATTATTATAGAAATACATTAGAATTTGAAAAATGAATTAAATTAATTAATTGTTAATAACTTTCATTTTTTAAAAAAAAATGTCTCCAAGCACTACCAATCTTATACTCTCTGGGAACTTATTAAAATGAAACGGTTTTTGTTATTCATAAAATGAATTTACCACTTTTCTCAAGCAAATTTATCCATTTATTGTTTATATAAATTATCAAAAAATTAAAGCATCTTGCTTCTCAGAATAATTTAACAATAAATACAATATAAAAGTCCTGCTTAAATTGGGGAATCTATCATATAATCAATTTTAATATAATTTATTCCTTAAATATTCATTTAAGATAAGTTAAATTTTGTTTAACAAATATTTTTATTTGCAGAAAAATATTTAGAATATATATTTCGAGGTTACACGAACCAGTAATTAACTTTCATATTTCTAGCCTACTTAAACTCTGTAAATGCATGGCTAAGGTCAAATAAGGGTCATTAAATAAGAATAAAACGCTAAAAATAGGTATAAGCAACTTCATCAGATTCATATAATCAAGATAATACATAAAATAATCATATAAAAGTGCACTTATTTTGAATATATTTTTCGAAAACCTTTTGATTTTATCTTGAATTTTAAATGTTAAACAAGGTAAATTCCAACGAGCCACCCATATTAATACAAGAAGGTATATCTAAATATGAATCTTTTTTACCTTCTTGTATTAATATGGGTGGCTCGTTGGAATTTACCTTGTTTAACATTTAAAATTCAAGATAAAATCAAAAGGTTTTTCGAAAAATATATTCAAAATAAGTGCACTTTTATATGATTATTTTATGTATTATCTTGATTATATGAATCTGATGAAGTTGCTTATACCTATTTTTAGCGTTTTATTCTTATTTAATGACCCTTATTTGACCTTAGCCATGCATTTACAGAGTTTAAGTAGGCTAGAAATATGAAAGTTAATTACTGGTTCGTGTAACCTCTCTATATTTCTCTCTTTTAATTTTAATAAATACTACAAAAATTTTGTATTTAACTACACCTCTATATGTTTTTTTTATCATTTAAGTAGAAGAATTTTACATTATGATCTTCATTTAATCCTCAAATAATATTAATATTTTAAAGGTTCCTAATTCTTTTTTATTATTTAAAATGAAATAATTGCAATTTTTATATTCAATAGATTTTAAAAAGTAAAAGGTTTTAAGCAGCCTTATTTTCATTAAGAGAGGCAATTATAAATAAAAACATTAAAAATTTTATCATTAGTTTTTATTAAAACATTTATAAATTATAGATGAAATTTTAATTAAAGAAATTAAAAATATTTTTAAAGAATATTCTTAAAAGAATAAATTAAAATTTCCTACTAAGTAATCAGCTTAAAGAATTCCTTTCACTAATTAAAAATAATTATTAACCTTCTGTGATATTATATATGAATATAGTAGAAATAAATTTGAAACAAATATAATAATATAATATTTAAAAAAAATAGATTTGAATTGGGGAAATCAGATAAATAAATAAATATCTTTTTAATTAATAATTATTACTGCCATGCTTATAGATCAAATTTGATCATAAGTACTTCCAGTTATGTTCCTGATGGTAAACCATTAGTTTTCAATGTTGTTTTTTTTTTAAAAAATTTCATTTGACTGGGTTGACCTATTTGACCCGAGGTTTTTTTGGTCAAATTCCAAGGATTTAAAAATTAATTAGATTTAATTAAAAAATTATTATATTATTTTAATAAAAAATATAAATAAAAGCATTTGACCGATTTGACCTGGGTATATTTCTGGTCAAGTGATTTAAGTGTAATTAAATTGTTGTTTTCTAATAATTAATTTAAATATTTCATTTAATGGTGCAGTAAACTAGATAAATAGTACATTCTTACTTCTGAGATAGTAATATTTTTTCTTCTCCTCCTCCAATGAACTATAAAATGACTCACTTTTACGAGTGTTACTATCCCTATGGTCCTGAAAACTCAGAAGCTATCTCTAGTAGATCAAAGAAATCAATGATTGAATAGAACACTTATGCTTATATCAGGATGTTGAAGATAAAATGCTATACTAGAAATACAATGCCACAAACTTACAAAGGGCCTACACAAAAATCATTTCAAGCAAGCCAATAGTGTAGGAACAAAGATTCTAAAGGAACTTGACATTAATATAACAGTCACTATGAAAAAGTTTTTGCTAGATCTTTTCTAAACTAATCACGAAATTATCCTTATTGCTGGAGATTAAGATAGCTTTGAAAAATATAAGGAAAAATCTGCCAGTATTGCTAACTCTAAAGGCAACTCTACTCTTGCTCCATCTAAAACTAAGAAAGAGATGTTAGCCAAATTCACAGGTTTACTCAAACGAGGGGAAATACATAATCTTACTGACTATATTAAGATGTATTCGTACAACAGCAATGACTTGGTCTAGATCTAGGAAATCGAAAATAGATTGAGAGGATTGTTAAAGATGATGGTTGGATCAGGACTGCTAGAGAAAAAACTTTTACCTGTCATAGAATATCTGCAAACATTTGTCATAAAGAATTATGAGAAGTACAATGATAGAATGGCCTCAAAACAGGACAAGTTTTAGAAATGGGGATATGGGAAGCTGTAGATGCACTATATAAAGTAATAGTAGAAAGGAGTGATCCTAAGAAATGCTGTGTTTGGCTTTATGCGAAAGCAGATACTGGAAAGTCAAGTATTGTCAAGATGCTCTAGCAAATCTTCGTGTGCGATGTGCTCTAAGAGGGTTAATCCTACTTCAAGATATAGGTCATACCAATCAAGTTCCAGCCTCAAATTGTTCTTATGGATGAAATGAACGACAGACATTTCTTTACCAAGGATAAGGCAGCGAAGATGAAAAGAATACTTGAAGGTAACGGATACTCAACCGAAGTGAGATATGGGAAGTTCAGTTAGAATATATAAACAGTGTCGTCGTACCACCACTAATACATTGTCACTAAAGTAGCTCCAAAAAGAAATCTATAGAGAGGCATTCGAGGCGAGATGCCATTTGATCGACCTCACAGAAGTGTAGAAATGCAAAAGCCTGAAGTTGTAGTTCGACACAATAGACTTGGCAAAATATTTTATGAAGCGCCTAGAGGAAGATGAAACAATTGATAGTAACTCACAAGAGAAGAAGTCATAATGGAATAGAAGTGAAAATGAAAAGTGGACCACCACAACGACTCAGAGAGGAGAACAATAAAAGCAACATTTAGCCATTTTATATAATTAGTGAAACTAAGATCTATATTTATATATTTCCAATTATCTTATACAATTTAATTACACTTAAATCACTTGACCAGAAATATACCCAGGTCAAATCGGTCAAATGCTTTTATTTATATTTTTTATTAAAATAATATAATAATTTTTTAATTAAATCTAATTAATTTTTAAATCCTTGGAATTTGACCAAAAAAACCTCGGGTCAAATAGGTCAACCCAGTCAAATGAAATTTTTTAAAAAAAAAACAACATTGAAAACTAATGGTTTACCATCAGGAACATAACTGGAAGTACTTATGATCAAATTTGATCTATAAGCATGGCAGTAATAATTATTAATTAAAAAGATATTTATTTATTTATCTGATTTCCCCAATTCAAATCTATTTTAAGAATATCTCAAACAAAAATTTGCAAATAAACGATCATGGGCTAATTCGATAAAGAATTTAAAATTAGTTGGACTTTAATAAAGGCGGTAATAATTTATATCGCTCCTTTGATGAGATATTTTATTACCGCCTTTATTAAAATCCAACTAATTTTAAATTCTTTATTGAATTAGCCCATGATCGTTTATTTGCAAATTTTTGTTTGAGATATTATATAATTATAGATATTTTTATATATCAAATGTATTACTCAAATAAAAGTCATAATTTTCTATCGGTAATTCAATAAAATAGTAAATTATATTGATAAATATTAAATATTAATTTTCAAAATTAATGAATATAGAAAATAATATATTTTTTAAAATTATCAAATTGATTAAAATTTATGATTTTAATTGATTTCCTTCTTTAACTATTCGTTAATATTCATTAACTTTGGAAAAATTACGTTATTGATTGAAAATATATATTAATAAAAATGAAATTAATTATAATATAACAAAGAAATTAAAGATAATAATTGACAAGAAATATATAAAGAAGGTTATATATTAATTTGATAGATATAAAATCGATTATGATGATGATGATTAACGAGTTATACTCAAATTAAATTATTTATCAATTCACTGTTTAATACTATAATCAAACCATCAATTTTAGTCGTGACATAGACGTATCTGAAGTGAGTTGGAGGAAAATCATTATCGTTGGCTTCTATGGTTCTCATCGTCTTACTTTTGAAGGTTGAGCACCACCTTCATCCTGTTCCCTTATTACCTAGGAAGCTGAACTTCACGCCAGGATAGCTCATCTAATGCAGGGAAATCCTTTGCGTGCTGACAACACTGAGGAGTTTAGGATCTGGCAGATTGAACCCCGCCGACAAGCCCCTAATGCGGTGAACCCAGCAACCCCCTGCTTACCAAAATCGATTATATTAAGTAGATTAAGTTGTAGTTTTTTATCAATATTAATTATTTTAATATGGCACATCTATATTTAAAGCGTTTATAGTAAAATAAGAGAGATTGTTAATTTGAAAAGAGATTTAAGAGTAGATTCAGTCTTAGTATGCTGTGAGTTGTTGTCTTATTATCTCCATTTACAGTATTTCCATCATCACAAACCACTTTTTCTTTCTTTGTCAAACTGCCAGAAATATTCGCGTTTAGAAGGACTCTGCTTCAGCATCTCTAAGGACCACTTTAAAGTTGCTGCTGTTAAAAGCTCAGCCACAGCTAGGTTTAAGAGTGCTCTAGCCAGGATCCTTATAGATCAGGAACCTCCATTTTAATTGCTAGAATACTAATGTTTTTAAAAAGTTAATAAAATTAAATCACTCAAAGCTTTAATTAATAGATATCATTTTAAAATTAATAAAAACATCTCATAAAATTTCTCTATAGATTAAACCTATTATTTTAATCAGATATAGTTAAGCATTAAAACTTGAAAAGTTTTAATTTGAGTGATTTAATTTTATTAACTTTTTAAAAACATTAGTATTCTAGCAATTAAAATGGAGGTTCCTGATCTATAAGGATCCTGGCCAGAGCACACTTGGACCTAGCTGTAGCTGAGCTTTTAACAGCGACAACTTTAAAATGGTTCTTAGAGATGCTGAAGCAGAGTACTTCTAAACGCGAATATTTCTGGCAGTTTGACAAAGAAAGAAAAAAGTGGTTTGTGATGATGGAAATAACAGTAAATGGAGATAATAAGACAACAACTCACAGCAAACTAAGACTGAGTCTACTCTTAAATCTCTTTTCAAATTAACAATCTCTCTTATTTTACTATAAACGCTTTATATCCATCCAATTTTGTAGAATTTATTAAGGCGATATTCTATTATTACTAATTATTTTCATTTAAATTTTTACATATCTCTTTATAATCTTATTTCAGTGATAGTAATATCAAATTATTTGATATTTTATGTGAGATCATATGATTCTAACCAAACGAGTGTGTTGTTTTAGATCAAGTTTATTTTATTTTATATTTTAAATTAAAATTTTATCAAATACTTGTTGATCATTACTTTATTATTTCCAAGCTATAAAAAAGTTTGATATTATATTAAATTTATTTAAATTATACACTAGGACTATCTGATAATTGAAATAAAAAAGATAATTATAATTTATTTCTAATTTTTTGTGTTTAATTTAAATTCTATGAATAAATTATATAATTGTTAATTTAGAAACTAGGTGTTAATTTATTCAAATTAATTTCAATTAGTGAATTATAATTATTTGTGAGCTTTTGATATTCACAGTTACTAAATGTATAAATTTAATTGAGAACTAATTAACAGTTTATATTATTTTATTCCTTATCGATATTATTTATATACTGTCTTAAAATTTTTTAAATAAAATTAAAACTGATCCTCTGACATTCTTAATGGTTAATGTATGAGACTTAGCTAATCGTGCTAGATTAATCAAAAGTTCAAAATAAGGGGCGATGTGAAAAATTGCTCACACACATGCAAGAATTGGTCACTGTGTTTACATAACAATTGCTCATAAAATTGAATTTTATAAAACAATATTATAAATAATAAGTAGGGTCATAGAGCAACTCCCAACGGGGCACAAGAGGTAGAGCTTCTTGATTGGCAAAACCTAATAAAGTATTTGCAGTGGTTAAGGAGGTGTTAAACCCCTATGGAATGTGAGGGAGCAAAGACTTCCTTAGAAAACCAATTTTATCTATTGAGTTTAATTTTAAGAGTCATGTGTAAAAAAGTAATCGTTAAAGTTTCAAATAGTCTTAAGTGCCAATGTCTTTTAGATGCATTGTTAACAGCCTAATGATTTTAACATTTTGCAAAATATTTTTACCGTAAAACTTTATATAAATATTCTTATCTTTGAGGTTTTCCTGGAAATTTATTAAATAAGTACTTATTGTGTTTTTTTAATACTGTTCATTGTCTGTCGATTTAAATTGCTAACTAGCATGATTCTTCTTTATCTTCATTTTGTGATTGATAAAATATAATTAATAATTATTTTTAAGATTTCCTAATCAATTCCTATTCAACTTGACCAACCTTCTTTGTGCTTGATGCTGTCTTCTTAAACATTGTTAGCTATTAAATTTTCTAATGTTTATTTTGTTCGGTTTGAGCTTGAAATATTTTGCATCTATTAATTTTTTCTTCTATTATCCCTAACATCCATTTTTTCTGGAAAATACTAAGTTTCTGAAGATAGTTACATAGTGACTCGTCCATTTAAACATGCCTAAAATGCTAGAAATTCTGCTAATCTAATAATATTTAATGCTTATTAATATTTCTCAACTACTAATATACTTTACAAACTGATTATCTTGTAGTTTTAAAGTTCAGGTTATTTTATAAGAAGTTTAAAGCTTCAATAATATTAAATTCTTATGGATAGAGTTTTAGAATTGTTTCTTAAAGTATAGCTTGGGACATGTAAGTTGGACAATAGACAAAAAAGCTATCTATAATTAATTTTCGAGTTCTCCATTAGTTCTTATCACATTAATATAATATATTCATTACATTTTGTTTAATGGTAATGTTTTATAATATTTAAATTAAACAACGTCAACACTAGAGATGTCTCTGCAAGAAACTAAATAACATAAATGGTTAAGTGTACTTTGCAATGAGTTGTTGTAATCATCTTAATAATTTTAATAATTTAGATATTCCAATTATATGTTATAATCTAACGATTATATTTCCACATTAATTTTACAAATAATACTTAAGAGGTAAAACGGGCATTTCTGGCGAAGACATTATCCTGAAACCCTCTCATACATCGATTCTCCGCACCATTAACCCTTGCAAAAATTATATTAGCTTTTGCAAATCAAGAATCTCTGCTCTTGTGACCTGTTAAGAGCTATTTAAAAAGAACCAGCATTTATATTTTATATTTTTATTAAATATTTTGTGAGAATTTGTTGACAACACCCAAAAATAAGTTTATGAAATTCACAAAAATTAATTTATAATTCTTTAATTAATTAAAATGGTCAATAAAAAATTTTAATTTAAAGAATTCTTTTAATTTCAAGTATTAATTTATCATAATTTCTTTATGTAAACTAAAAAGCAAATGGCTTTTAAGATTAATATATAATAATTAAAAGCTGCTAATATTGATAAAAAATTATTTTTTTTATACTATTTTCGATTAGTAAATTAATGAAATTAATAAATTATTTTTAATGTATTTTATCATTTTTTTCATTAGAAAATTGAAAGTTATTAAAGAATAATAAAGACGAAGTTTATTTCCTATATTATATATCACTATTATTTATTTGATTTAATAATGAAATAAAACGATAATAAAGAGTGGAATTTAGAATAAATCTAATTCCATAATTTAATCTGCTTCATAATTTTGGGGTTTCTAATACCTAGCTTCTAAGGTCAAATATTATAATTTATGTAAAGTATATTAAATAAAGATATTACACCTTTTAAATCCCTATCAATAGCAAGAAAATAATAATTAGTTTCTGAAAGGAAGAATCTCATGGGTAAAATTTCTAAAATTTCATAATTAAATATTACAGAGGATTCTACGACATAATTTAAAGGATTAAACAGTTAATCATCTTAAATTCTATACTTTTTTATCTCATATTGACTTCCATTCATAATATCAATAAAGAATTATGAAATTAAAGAATTATTTGAAATAATCGAATAAAAATTTCATTTTTTTAATAGTTAATGAAAAAACTAAATAAATTTGTCTCATTACAGTGTATAATTCTTATTTTGTTATAATTATTAAATATTACAAAGAAAGTAATCATGTAAGCCTTCTTTGAATTTAATTAAAATAAAAATTTCAAAAAAGGCTATTTAATCTTTTTTTAAATATTCTTAATAAAAGGTCTTCATTTTAGGGGGATTGATTAGTGAAGATGTTATGCTCGCTTTTAATAAATAATCTTAAAGTTATAACTCATAAATAATTAAATTTAAAAATTATAAATTGTTCAACAAAAAAAAAATTCTCTTGACTCATATTTAGTGCTTTAAAGATTTATTTTAGTTGTTGAATCTTTTTTAAAGGTCTTTTTTGAAGAGAATTTAATTTTTATATAAAAGATACACCTTTTAGTCTCTTTCTCTTAAATCATGAACTCTCTCAAATGATGCTCTTGCATATGCCTTGTAACTTTAGCTGAGTGTATGCATGACTATATACATATGGTGTACTAATATCTGCCGTAAACATAGCCATTCTTGAAATATACCTTAGTTTTAACAGAGTCAAAACCCCAAACAACAGTAGTTTAATTAAATTTTAAATGATAAAAGTCGACTATTTATTCATACTTATTAAGGTTATAATAGAATTTATTAAAGAATATCTGGTTAAATATTAAAAATTTAAGAGTATATATGCTAGATTTGAAGTCAGTTAATGGCTGAGACTATCTAGATTTACTGTTTATTTTGCTGTATTTAGATGAATTTATAGTATCTATTAAATTTTATTTCTTATCTACAGCTCTTTAGCAAGATTGCTCCATAAATTAATGCTACTGTTACGTCTCACTGTCTATTATCATTGATTTAATTAAATAGAAACTTAATTTTACCCTTATAGTCCTTTAAAATTCTCGTAGAATCATATTGATTGTCCAATTAATAAAATAGAATTAATTTTATTTTTAGCTAAATATGCTGTGATGTTCCATTAAAAGTTTACTGAGCTTGACATCTTTATATAATCCATAAATAATATATATTAAAAATTTAATATCCTACCCAAAGAGACTGATTTCTAAAATCTATCATTTTTATAAGCATAAATATATATTATATCATTAAATGCAGAGAGCTAAAAATGCATAATATTAATATTATTCTTGCTGATGAGACTATTTTTACAAGAATTAGTGTAATATAGAAGTTCACGATCAGTAGTTTAAGTTTTATGCTTTTCTTGGTTAATGAGTTAGATAATGATTATGAGACTACTTTCTTTTGTTATTCACCCTCGCTCTTTAAATATTGAATAATAGATAAAGTTTATGAATAGTTATTGCTAAAATAGAATTGAATCAGGAAATTGTGAAAATAAAATTAAAATTAAATTAATAATATAATTAAACCAATGGAAAAATGCGTAAACCCCAAATCCCCTCAATCTCATAACCCATGTGTTTTTGTTGCCATGTGTCATTTTTTTATTAGTAGTTGGCCAAAAAATTTAGGGGGCTGGTCATAATCATGCATGTATTTATAAAAATCGATACATCTCAAATTTAGGGGTCTGTATAATCAGGGAAGTCGGGAGATTTGCGAAATTAGCGATTTCAGAGACTTTCGTAGTTTAGGTCAAAATAGGTACTTTTTCATAAAAACCTCTCTCATTCACCAAAAAGTAGCTTGAAAGTAGGTAACTCAATTATAATTTTGAAGGTTTGCCAAAATAAGGCACTCATGCATAATTGCGATAATATAAAGGCAAATGCAACTAAGTAGAATCGCGAAGGATGTCGCCATTTTAATAGTGCTAATGTGAAATAGAAGCAGTTTTTTAGAATTGAGTGTTGTAAAGGGTGAATTAGGACATTTTTAAGTAAAATATAAATAGTGTTATTAATTATAATAATCTGCGATGAATTTAAAACTGACATGCCAGGGGAAATTGTAAAAGGAAACAGGTTTTATTAACTACTCCATCTATGAAACAAACATCATCACACGAAACCGAACTGAAGAGTGTGAATCCACTTCTTGATACTGAATGCCCACATCCCCTGTATGTCTTCTTTTCTTAATTTCTGAACAATTTCCGCAGCTCTCTTCACCAATTGCTGCCTAAAATTGGAAAGCCCATTTAAACTTACTTGTTCTGAATAGTGTCCATCTTCATCTCCTTCTTTGCAAAGGAGAATAACTGCTCAATTGGATTGAGCCAAGGCGAGTATTCGGCGTTGAAGAGCACATTCACTTTGAACTTTCTGGCTGTGGCTAACATCTCTGAATATTTATGAATGACTGCGTTGTCCATCAGCAGGACCACTTTCTTCGACTGTAGTTCTATGTCACTTCTTACACTGTGTATGGTAGATGAAGTTTTAAAAGAGGACTGAGTCAAAAGCTCCTTCTATTACTTGACTGGAGATAATTCTATCCTAGGAAATTGCAGCAATATAAGACATTGAGAATTGGTATCTCTTAGTTGAGCTTTTCTTAAATGACAACTCTCTCACTTTCATCCCATAGTGTCCCAGGTTCTGCTTCATCTTGCTCTAGTATTCCTTAATGCTTTTTAAGTGAGGGTCTATAAATAGCTGGGGCAAAAGCTTTTAGTAAGAGCCTCTTTCACTATGCAAGTTTCCCTGCTCTGACCCAGGGTTCGTTGAGTCTTTGTGGAAGCTACTTGAGAGTTTTAATTTCCTAGGAGTGACCGCAAATCGACTTTCCAACTTGGTTTCGGCACCTAGGTCAATAGACTTCTTCTTCGAAGATTCCAGTTTTAGTTTTGATATTTTATCGAGAATAGGAGTTAAACCACTCTTCACTTTTGAAGCTGAATTGTCTTCAGACATTACTGATTTCACTGAACTATTTATGCGGAAACTCTGAAAAGTTTTAGTCAAGCTGAATTCTAGTTGGAGGTCTCAGGGACCTCTAATATCGGGGAGAGGTCCTTTGTAAATGCAAGCCGAGTTTTTATTGAAGGGGTCTGAAGTTGCTTTTTTAATGGTTTCAGTTATGGATTTCCCTAAAAGTATTATGCATTAATAATTACCTTAGTATTTTCAATGGTTTTCTAACTATAATTACTGGTTTTCGATGACTACTTTGACCCCCTTTGAACTTTCGCTCCATGAATTTAGATTGGAGTGCTGACAAGATTCTTTGGCGTCTAGGATATTTTTTAAACCCCTATCCTACCTTAGGTCCTATAAAGCATTTCAATTGCAAAATTGCTAATTGCTTACGAAATTGACTTAGCCATACCGAATTTTCCACTTTTAATATTTCCAACCTTTTAATTACAATTTTTAGAAAACTCTAAGTCAAATGAATTTGAAATCTTCTCTGATTATTCCCCAACATTTTCGATTTTTTCCAGGTGTAAGCTCTCTGAGAATTTCGAAGTTGAAGAATCAGAACTTTGATCCATTTTGAGGAGCATTTGTCCATACAAAAGTTTGTCATCGCTAGCGAGGATCATGCTATCATTTTGCAACCTTTTTTATCGCTTCTGTAATTTTGCAGAATCTCGATGCATATCTTTAATGTTGAAGCTCCATTACTTTGAGGGCATCGAGTCCGATCGGAAGTTGCTCTCATCAACTGAAATGATAACTGCATCATCATATAAGAACTGAGCCAACAACCTGCTAATCCAGAGCCTATTCTCATTGAAGTTCGGGTCTCTATACTTTGTATTAGCAGCCTGAGTTTTCCCATATCTTAGATGGAACTTATCTCACAGAATCTTTTGAAGAGTGGTAACGCAAGGCACCTTAAGTAGCTTACACTCTGCCTTTGTTTGAGCCAGGTTTAATAAATAATTATGAAGCTTCTATCCTGTAACTTCGTAAATTCCGTTCTGTTCTAGGTAGGCCTGTATAGAATCAAGCAAGAGCTAGTTCCCACAAACCCCTTTTCTACCCACTTTCTTTTGTGATTCAGGATCAAGAATCTTATGCTTGACCTCGTACTTAAACTTTTCGATAGTCTTATATACAACATCCACATCCATCCTCAATTTCTTAGCCACTTGACGAGGTTTTAATTGCTCATTATAGTATAGATTAATAACCTCTAATTTCTTACATGCGAGCTTAGCTTCTCTTTTCTTCAAAAAAGGATTGCTACTTAACTTCTAGGATTTGCCTTTTTATTTAATTGTCTCGTTGAGAGCATCTATTAAATTTTGACTGCCTCTAAGAGCTCCTCGTTACTCATCAACTTTACATCCTCCTGTAATATTTTTGCTTGTATCGCTTCCTTAATTATTCATAACTTGTTTATTCCTGATTCTGGCAAGTCGAAAACTTTGAAGGTAAGCTTCAAGGAATTAGCAAAGCTCATCATCATTTTATATGTAACAAATATCAACATTGCTAGCTAAATATTCTTGAATTTTTTCTTAAGGAAGTTTTATGATTGCTCCACCTGTAAGCTTCTAGATTTGTACAGGGACTTCGCCACTGTTTAGCAGTTATCCAGAATTGTATGTGAACTTTTTTGACTAAATAACGTTTGGGAATAATTTACCAAGCACGACAGGAGTCCATTTAACAAAAGATTTCTCTTAAGCCTTAACTTTGCTTGGCTTAATTACAGATAAGGCATTAGAAATAAGAAAATAATCGCTTAATATCGACTGCTATGAGCAGAAATTTCTGATTAAGATCCATTCTTAGACTCTTCGTTAGGGTGTGAGTTTATACCTGCTTTCTAGTTATCTGTTTTTTAGATCTTCATTTATTTCTAGGTATAATTTTAGAGATGAAGCTTGATCAAATTTATTATATTCTAATATCATTAAGAATATAAATAGATATCTTTAGTATTTTAATTATAAATTAAAATGGAAGGAAAGCAATAATCGATTGGTGATCAAGCAGTATTTTAATTACTACCAAATGATGTGGGACAGATTTCATATGCATATAAAGAAGGTGACTCTCCTCTTGAAATAATAGGACTTTATTCTTTGTCATGTAGGTTCGTAGAAGGACTTGTTTTTCTAGAATGGAAAGGTAGATTTTTGATTTCTTGTTTCTCATGATGAAAATGCAATTGAACTTCTTCTCTGCTATTTTGATTAACTAATAAAAAGCCCAGAATTATGCGAGCATGACTTCTTCAAAATCTTGATGCGAGCACTTCACGCTATTTTCATCAACAAACTTGATTAGCCGCTATACGAAGTCTTATAGTAAAGCGAGTTTAAACTTAACCAACTTGCAATTCTACCTTTTAAAAATACTCTTGCAAACAAATAGTTAAGTAACACTTCATTTAAGAGTATTAAAATTGTGAAAATCTCTTAGAATATACTAACTACCAAGATCACTGGTTTAAAATAGATACGCTTTGACCATAATGCTGATTACTTCAAAGCTTATGAAAAATAAAATAATTTAGATGAATCATTTATTCAATTCATGATTCGTAAAGTAAAAAAACAGATGTTAAGCAAATGTAAAATTCGTCAATCATATAAAATGAACAGCTTAGAATAAGAAAAGGGCTAGCAAGAGTAGCAAGAATCAGATACTAAATTCAAGATGAATGTCGAAATCAATTTAAATATTGAGGGTTAATATCACAATGAAGAAGGGAACGATATTCAAAACTTCTAGATTAATGATAATTTGAATGCCTATAAAATCAACTAAAAGGATCTTCTTAATCAATCTATCGAACAAGATTAATATGCTTCTAATTTAGTATCTTCAATATTGAATTAGAATCCTAATAACAATCAAAATCGAAAATTCAAACTAAATTTAGCATTGATTGATTCTGATGATAATTAAGTTGATTATTAGGATATTGGTTAAGTTCTGGACACCATGACGCAGGTCACTTACAAATAACCTAAGCTTCTGAATCAGATACCCATGCAATTTAAGTTATTTAGAGGATTAACTCCTCGATTATCAAACTCTAATCAATAAATTAAGAGTGAATCCGCTCACTTATAAATAACAAGCAGATTCCTGTTAATAACTTTTTAAAATGTTCTAGGAAAAGCTGAACGAATTCATAAAACAAAAATATTGGCTTGCCTTCGCTACAATCAAAAACACTGACATGCCTGTAAACAATGTGTTCAATATAGAATTGGTCGATTAGGAAAGAATAGAAAACTAAAAAAAATGTAGGACTGCTTCTAAAAAGCGATCACTATCTGAAAGAAACAAAAAACAGTCAATGACTTACGAAGAGAAGATTATTTAATAAAATAAGGGTCTTGTTTCAGATGAAATTTATTTCAAAATAGAGAATCGGGTGCAGCTATTGAAAAAGATCTCGATAGTTGTAAACTAACGAGTAAGGATTCAATTACAAAAGCTTCAAAGTTTAAAGCTTAAACTAAAAATTATGATGATCTTTAAATAAAAGCTTAAAAGAAATTATCCTTGAATTACAAAGCACAAATATTAGCTGATAAGGATTATGATAGTACATTACACCAATTTGAAATAGGTGATTTTCCTACTCCGTAATCTCTGATCTGAGACATTACATTTAATGGGCACTCTGGATTACGCTATCAACTTCAATAAATATATTAATGAACATCGTGATGTAGATAAGAAGGAAATGTTCACCGGCTCACCATTCTTCGACTGTAACTAACATCGCCTTATGCATACCTCTTTTAGGCATTAAATATCTAAATAGAGTAAATTGACCAAATTTTTCTAGCATAGAAATTATCATTAGGCTTTCAATTCAGATTACGTTTTCAAGCCTTAGATACATAAGAACTCCTAGAATTATTCATACCCCAATGAACTTCTTGGACTGTTAAATATACTCTGTAATGGACCGGTTTATAATGATTTAAGAGCGGCTTTCATGCTCTTAGCCGCATTTTATTCTTCAAAGCCTGAAGATATAACCAGTGAGTGTTTTTTAAACCCACTGGTTTTTCCACTATGCTAAGTACTTCAATTCTTAGTCTTCAATTTCAAACTTCAACCGTTTAAAGTAATTAGGATATTGGAAAAATATACAGAAGAATAGAATTTGGAGATGTTTCCTTCTATCTATAAACTTCATTACTGCAATAGGGATACTTTTTGTGATTACTTATTCGGAGAGAATTCAATCATTGTGGAGCTCATTTACTTTTACAGTGATAATCCTATCCCTAGATCACAATTCGCCGTTGTAAGAGAAAATGAAGATTATTATCTAGTGGCCATGTCGATGAGGAGAGGAATTATACTGATACCCTAAAGACTTGAAGTAGTTAAAGGTAAAGAAGAGCAATAATTGAAAACTTGATTGATGAGTTATTTGCAAGTGAAGAATTCGATATAGGCCTCAGCAAGCCGTATATGATAAGGTTCTACTCAGTGTAACTCTAGGATTAAGAGCCTCCTTAAACTATCTATTAAATTCCTGCGGATTACTAGTATAGACTAAGAGACTTTATGTCAAATTCTTTAGTTGGTAAATATACAAAGCCTTAACTTTTTATAGTTATAACTTTCAAGAGTTAGATTATTGTGTAGCAGATATCAGAAGAGGAGAGAAGTATATGATGATACTTATTGACACTATGGCAACCCCAAAGTTAGACAGTTATTCATATTATGAGGATACTCAATATAAATACAACTAAGTTAAGCCCGAAAATAGAGCTAATGTACAAAGTTTCAGGAATTTTGCCAAAAAACTCAATGGGTAATAGCTAAGTAAGTATTTGTGTTTAACTTCCTATAGAAACTTAATGGGAAAAAGTGCAAAAATATATTGATTACTATTCTCAAGATTATAGTTTAGCATACTGTCTGGACTCAATGATATAATCAGTTCAAATTATGAAAGAATTCAATAAAACATTTGAAGGGAAGAAAACCAACGAGTCTAAGGCTATAGAATCTCTTCTTATACAGATATAAAAAACTCTTCGTTAAACCCTTTTTAAAATTGTTCCTTAAGTATTCGAGTCTATATAATCATTGTAAGTTATTGAATTTCCTAACTTTGTGTATAGAAAAGAAAAATTAAATAAATAGAAGACAATGTTGAAAGAGGATATTCAACTGAATTATGAAATACCATTTGACTTACGATGCAATATTCTCAATGTTTTACTTTGTTCTTAAGAGAGATCTTTCAATTCTGCAACATCTAATTTGCTAGACTATTCCAGAACTAAAGACAGTTTTACTGAAGATATAATTGATGATGTTGACAGGAGGAAATAATATTTTGAACAAAATAAAAAAACTGAAAGTTTCCATCAAAGTTCAAAGTTATAAGATCCTTACCATGATTACAAGTACTTGCGCCTGTTTGAGAAATTAACTAAATTGAGGCCTTTGGTCAATAGTGCACTCAAAACCTTAAATTCTAATCGACCTTATGATGACTACTGTGTAGTAAAATTAGAGACTTTTCCTGTAAGCTCTCAGGAACTGAAAAAATGTTACAGCGGCAGCGTGCATAAGTTCAGCATCACTAATATTGACTAGCTTTGTTTAACAGTTCAATAATAATACTAATGGAATACTCACAAGCAACTAAAGTAGGAAAACAGCCTGAGCGAATATAATATATTGTGGCAAAGATAGAGATAGCTTTCACTCACATATGCGCATAATGATAATGACTTACTCACTCCATAAAGGAATCGGGTTGATGGTAGCTACACTTTGTAAAATCAATAAAGCTTTTCAGATTCTCAAAGAAAAAGAGATACAAAGCTAAGTTTAAAGCAGCTAAACTAAAGCCAACTTGCAAGCAAATAAACTCTCCAGAACTTGTCATAGATAAAAAGTGGACAGGACTCCTCTTCCTCCTCTCTAAAGAAACATTGTGGTGGAGGGATTATGAGTCAGACACCGAAATACAACATTTCTCCATAACAACAATTTAACACGGGTACTGCTTAAATCAATCAATTCTAATCAAACAGTCTTTAACTCACTCCAACTTAGATATAATAGAATAAATTATAAGTTGAACCTTTCAACAAACTCAAGAGTTAGACGCTAAATAATAAAAAGAGCAAAGCAAAGAAGAAGGTGCAAAAGAATAGTTAACAGAATGATCCTGTGACTAATAATTCAAAAGAGATTAAATTAGTTTAATAGATGTTAGGCACCAACACTAAACAAAAAGACCAGCTCATTGATCAAAATGATCCTTCAAATAGAATCAACGATTAACATCAGCAAATTGAAGGAGGTGGTTTTGCACTTGACACAAGAAATCAGAAGCAGCACTAAGAGGACTCAGGCAATCAATAAGCGATTCATAATGATGATGAAGAAGTAGGAGAAGATTATGACGAAGATTAAAGTGAAAGACGAGTATGAACCAAATAGATTTAATCAACAAAGAACTTAGAATTTCTAAGAGAGCGATGCAAGCATACCCAGGGACCACTCAGATTTTGAGAAAGACAGCTATTTCACTACATAACCTCCAATCTTTCCTAGTAATGGAATTTATAAACAACCTATACATAATCAAGTGAAAGCATCCGTAGGTCACCAAAACCAAAAATAGAACTCTTACTTTAAAAACCTTGGTGGAAGTCGAATGTTCCATAATAAACATGATAATTAATAATTCAATGACTTTGATTTCTAAGCAGGAAATAATCTAAACCTTAATGATATCAATTCTAAAACTGATGAATTCAACAACAAAAATTAGACGTTGGTACTTTCAACTGAAGCAACCTAGTCTCACAAAACACCCAAGATGCCTTAGTCTCAAAACAAAGCTTCATAATAAAATATGAATCAACCTAAGAAAAATTCTACTAACTCCAACCAAGCTAATATCCTACCATTCCTTTGAAAGGCGTTTAAAAGCTTAATGAAGATAATTTCCACAAGTAATTTCCCAAGTTTAAGTATATTTGTAGCAATAATGATTATTTAGTTTTTATAACAAGTTTTAAATCAACTCACTGCACTCTCCTCCCTAATTTTCTCTTATATTAATTCTCTCCTCTCTATTTAATTTTCACTAATTTTATCCCAGTTTTAAAAATCCTGGTTTTATTAAGATATTATTAAATTTATTGGATTATTGCCCTATAAATTGCCAGTTTTAAGTACCTACTATAGATTTAATTTAAGTTTGTAACAAACTTCACTACCTAAATAATTTAAAAACTATAAGCCCAGCTCTCTTCTAACCCAATTTTCTTCAACTGCCCTATTTTACCCTACCAACTCAAGATTTCTCTAAGTTCTGGTTACTAACCTTAAGCCCTACTAATCGGCTTGAGGACAAATTTTACGATTTCAAAGGCCAAACTAGACTTTTAGTTGTTTTAAGTACTTTTACTACTTGATGTACTAAAATGAAAATTTTGGCAGCATTTCAGGTTTTACTGGTTGTTCAATAGTTTTCAAGAAAATCAGCTATCAGCTTATATTACCTACCTATATCCCTAATTGACCTAAAAGTTGGCTTTAGCCCAGTGGTTGTAGTTCAAAAGTTAAAAATCAAAAACAGTTCAAAGATTGCTAGGTTTACTAAGTTTTCAAAACTAACAGCTATTTAATTAAAATCAAGTTTTAAGTTTAAAATCAAGTGATGTTTGTTACATTACTTTAAAAGTCAAGTTAACAGAGTCAAAATTTAAATTTATCAAAGCAAGAGTACTACTCACACTAGAGAGATTAAAGTTTTTGAACTGTAAACCATAGCTGGGGTTAAAAGATTTAAGCTTAGTTTGATAGTGGCCACTATCAATTTTTTAAAATTAAACATTCAAAGTAACAAGTAAGAATCATCAAAGTAACAGTAAAGAACCTTTATTTAAATCTAAGAACCAATAAAAAAATCAAAGTAACTGTAAGAACCAAAGTAACAAATTAAAGAACCCAATTAATTGCTAGTAAGAACCAGTTAGCAGTTTTATTAATTTAAGAACCCAAAGTAACACAGTAACAAATCACAAGAACTCCAAGAACCCTTTAGGAGATTAAAAATATTAATTTAGCTTTAGTAGCCTGGCCAGGCTGTACGAATTTGATTTTAATTACAAGAACAAAGTAACAGTGATTTTTAAAGTAGCAGTTAATTTTTAAAAAGAACCCAAGTAAAAAAGTAACGAGAACCCAAGTAACATTAATAACAGAACCCAAAGATTAAATTAACAACAAGCTACTTACTTGATTTTTTTAGAATTAAACTGAAGGCTTTCAATGATCTATTTTTTGATTTTGATAATTCTGAACTACTTTTTGATTTGACATTTTTTATTATTTTTATTTAAAGGAGAGCAAGTCTAATCATTAAAGAGGAAACAAATGATCAGTTTAGGGTATTTAATTAAATTAAGAGCGGCAGTGACATGACTTAAAAGCTACATTT
>ARYC01001377.1:0-79504 GCA_000711775.1 Oxytricha trifallax | reverse complement strand
CCATAGAGCATTAATAAATCCCAGCCAAAGTTGATTATTAATGCAAAGAATGAAATAAAGTTTTCCCTTACAAGTCAACTTATAAGAGATACTTGGGAGATATACACAACGATATGCCAAGGTTATATCTCAAGCATTAAAAGAAAGATGGGAAGTATGTCTGTGAGTTCTGTGAGAAGCCATATTCTCATACTAGAGACAACAAAGTGCACTTAAAGAAAAAGCACAATTAAAGTTTTGTCTTTATTCATGAACCTACAGGGAATAGATTCCCCTTAAAGAGAAGATGAAGAAACCCAGTGGAGTCTCTTAGAGTTGAAGTCTAGAAGTAAGTTAAAATGAAGAAAGCAGTCAAGATCTTTCCAGTCTCTGAGATCAATAAAATTATGGTTAAAATAGAGGCAATGAAGATTCCCATATTAAAAATTATTGACTTAGATTCTTGCCTAGAAAGCTACCTCACTCTTGAAGATAAAATAGAGAAGAGAGTCATTACTGATGAGTAATATGCTTATAAGATATATCCTTTCAATTACTTCCTTGCTGATGACAAGTTCCAAATGGAATTTGGTAATGAATATTATGCTCTTTAAAAGGCAAAGTTAAATGAGTGTAGGCATATCATCTAGCTTGATGCTATTTTACTTGGTAAAGATCATGTAGCCTTCAGGCTTCCTTTACTTGAAATGACTTACAGAGAATTCTTATCTGACAATAGATGTCAGAGATAAATTAGCTAGTTGGTATAGCAGATAGTTGAAGGGATTGAAGAGCTTCACAAGCTAGGTTATGTTCATATAGCTTTAAAGCCAGAGAATATCATGTTGAATTTTCAGCTTCTTAGAGTTTATATTATTTACTTCAACAGAGCTCAAAGAGTGCAAGCTTCTGCATAAGGAAATGTATATGGACTCCTGGATATTTCCCAGAGAGAGAGGATTGGAGAGATTGAGACACTTAATGGGATATCTTGGCTCTAGCTGTAATAATAATAGAGAGCGACATGCCAAGAAACGATTACTTTAGCTGCAGGGGTGAGAGAGATTCTAAGCAAAGAATCAAACATTATCTCGATAAAACTAAAATAAATGGAGGTCTCAGAGAACTTGCATACTGAACTATTATCAAGCCAAGCTAAGAGAATTAACAAACAATAGAAACAATCAAACATCAACTTAGAAGATAAACTTCAGAGAATTGCCACATGACTCTAAGCTTATGTTTGTGTGAAATATTTTAAAAACTCGCTTGTTATACTCACTTTAAATACTAATATTTAAACATTAAACCCCTACATAAACCCTATTAAAACCCTAATAAAGTATGCACTAATAGTCTACTTTTATCAATCAAAAACTCAATCAAACTACTGAAAGGGTTTTGGGGTTTTGAATAATTAAGGTAAAAAAGTTAATTAGTATAATAAACTATAATTAAAGAAATTTTATGTAAATTTTTTATTTTCAGGGCATTTAATCCATTTTTATTTCATTATTGTAGGAATACATTTGATTTGGGAAATTAAATTATAAATATATTTAATATAATTGCAAATATTGGCAGTTAACTTTGTGAAAAACCTATACAATATGGTATTGTTCGATAGAGAATTTTAAATTAGCTGGACTTTACTATTGGCGGTACCCCTCTATTGCTTCGTTGGAGTGAGATAACTCGACTTTATTTTTTGGTGATTTGTTTAGTTGATTTTAATGTTTTAATTAAAGTCGAGTTATCTCGCTCCAGGGATGCAATAGAGGGGTACTGCCAATAGTAAAGTCCAGCTAATTTTGAATTCTCTATCGAACAAGTACCATATTGTCTATGTTTTTCACAAAGTTAACTGCCAATATTTGCAATTATATTAAATATATTTATAATTTAATTTCCCAAATCAAATGTATTCCTACAATATTACTTATTATAGATGTTTAAAAATATATTATAATTTTATGATTGAAAAATTGGCAGGAATAACCTTTTTCCTAAATTTGATATCCATATCTTTAATAATAGAATAAGCAGAGTGACCAAATCAAAATACATAAAAATTTGATTGATTAATATATTTTTAATCATAAAAAGTATGGATAAAGCTTCTTTATATTTTTTGATTAATCAATTGATTCAATATGTATTCCTCGAGTTACTAAAGTTGATTTATTTTATATTAATGAATAGTCTCAAATACATTGCAGTTTACGTAAATTAAGATGAATAAATCATTATAATTTGTTAGATTATATAATTTAAGAATATTTTCATTTAGCATTAAAGGGTTATAATGCAAATTAAGCTCATAATTTAATTTTATCATCATTCTTATCATCACCATCATTTACATTATAGTTTTTTTGATCGTTGTTATTGCTGTCTTTGCTTTAGAATAAAGTATTTAACATGAATTTGTTATATAATTATTTTATTTTAAATATTATTAATTGAATATTAATCAAGCTTATTAATATAATTGTTATGTAATGAAACAATCGTTAAAATATCAATAAGACTTTTTCCAGTATCTACAATGTATTTCAATTAAGCAATCATATTTATAAATGGATGTTGCCATAACATGTTAATTTTATCAAAATTTCTTTTGATAAATAATTAGATTTTTTAACAAACTTTAATTTCCCTGAAAACTATTTAAATATCATTAATTTTAGACTGGTACATCTTTATTAATCATTTATAATATAAAATTAAAAAATAGCAATCAAATTATTATTTAATAAAAACATAGTAGTATTAAAATTCTAATGTGATTATGAAATAGAAGAAATGATATTATTAAATATATCTGATACTCCTCCTTCGATCCCATGATATTTCTATTCATTTATTATTTCTGAATATATAATTGGAAAATATTTTATGATACTCATCTTGATTAAGTTTATTTGATCATTATTATAATGCTTACTTTATGTATCTATTTGCATGTTTTAATTAAATTAATCCGATTTCATTGAAAAATTAGTAATCTCCTTCAAACAAAGAATTAATTAATGAACAATGTAAAGGTTTTCTTTCATTCCTAAATGATAATAAGAATACAATAGTCATCAATAAAAAGATAAAGTTAAAGATATTTTCTTATTTTAGTATTAACTTATTTAATACTTTAACACGACAAATTATATGGATGAGTATGATTTGATTGAACATACAGACGAAAACTTCTACTATAAAATAAACATATAAACTCAAATAAAACTACCTAACACAAAATTTCTATATAAATAGGGTAAAGAGGCTTCAATATAATAACCAAGTAATTAATAACTAACAAACTCAAAACTATATAAATTTGAAGATTTCCTTAAATAGAGAAGAGCATTTATTGCCAAGATGACAATGATACAAATTGCTGTGATAGAGGAACTTTAACGACTAGGTTCTTGACAATATAAATTAAAATGAGTATGCTAATAGACACTAGTTTAATATCATGCTTATAAATTCATTATGAATTAATTGATGATTAGGTTAACAAAATAAATTATTAACAAGTGATATATAATAATATCTAAATAGACAAATCATAATAAGTTATGCAAACTATCACAGAACTTGATTCATTTGCAAATTTAATTACGTAAATATTGTGCTTCAACTGTGACTCCCTTCGTAGACACTGGCATGAACTTGGCAAAAATAGATTTTTAAAATATAAACACTTGGGCTTTTTACTCTTGCTGTCAAATGCAATATGAGAAAAATTCGAAATCCTTTGAAGAATGGACTATGATTATGAATGACTGGAAATAAGTGCTTGACTAATGAAATCTTTAATTCACTAAATCATAACAATTGACTAAAAGAGCATCGTAACGATTTGCACATTATGTGAAAGTACACAATAATACAAATAAAAACATATCTTCATATGACTCTCTATCTCTAATAAAAAATATATTTTTTTATTAGCATATAATTTATAAGAATAATTCTAACAAAAAACTTCATCCTGAAAATAGATTCCTCAAATAAATCATTTAAAATATAGATAATAAAAAAAAAAGAAATCAACCAATATTATTCATAATAATAAAAGAATATAGGAAATGAAGAGGATTAATTTCTTAATGAATTTTATATTGTAGTTTACATATTATTTTGGTTTTTCTAATATAAATTACCTATGAAATATTACACTTTTTTTTATAAAGTTGTAGTTTTTATTTTACTTTTTTTAACATTATCTTTAATTATTCTAGTAATTATGAAGATTTTGAAATACATTATATTTTTTAATTAATTAGAATGCTTTTATCTATATATAATTATATTCTTTTTACTCTCCAAAATATTCTACTCATAATCTTTTAATGCGCTTTTGTTCGCTCATTATCAGTTGCTTGTAAAGTTTATTTTCTTTATCTAATAAGAAAATCTACTCAAGGATATTTCCTTTATGTCATGTTCATATTTGATTAGATAGAACTGTTTTAATTGAAAAATTCTTAAATGTAAGTTCATTTCAAATAAAACGTTTGTAAGTGTAATGATAATATAGCTTCATATTTGAAAGCAATAGATTAATACTAGAAATTTGATTTAGATATATCTAAAATATATTTAAATATTCTTGTTAATTTCAAATTCAAATTTGTGACATTTTAAATAGGTATTGTGTTGTTTAGTTTAAAGGGAAATCATTGATTTATTTAAACACATTCAAGAAGCATTTTCAAATATTATTTTAATTTTGAAAAACTAAGGAAACCCTTTTAAACTAATTAGTTAAATTATTCTTCATTTGTTGAAAAATTAATAAGATCTTAATAATATTAGTATTTAAAGTGTAAATATCTACATTTAAAAGATCCTGTAACTAAATAATAATTAAATGGATTGGGCAGCTATATAGATATCACTAAATTCTATTAGTTCATAGGTATACTTACCGTGTTGCTTTTCTGTACTTAGCACTTATTTTAGTGATAATTTTTCCATTGTGCCTTACTTGATTGATTCATAATAATAAAATAAAGAAAAATGTAAATGAATAGATTATTTTAATATTTAATATTACTAGCTTTAATAATAAATTAATTCAATAAATGTGTTTTAAAAATGATTATAAGGAGGTATTGAAAGTCTCATAGTAATTTCTATATATTAAATATAAGTAAAAATATTATTATTAAAATAGATATACTAAATATCAAATAATATAATTTGTATGAATGAAAATATCGTAAAAGAAAAGAAAATTAGAAAAGTATTAGTAAACTAATATAACGAAAATGCATCAAAATTCAAAAAATAAACGAACGATATTAAAACGTTAATAAATAGAAATCTCTTCTAGATATCGATTGTTATAGAGAGTTAATATGATATTCTTAGCTTTATGTTATACAGTAGGATGATTCCAAATAATCTAATTCTTACTCGTATTCGATAAATTTTATTGCTTTCTTTCTATTATCTAGTGACCAAGTTTTCTATGATTAGTTTACTAGCCATTTGAGGAATTTATTATAAAGATATATTTATTCGATGAATTAGCACGTTTTATTGTCGAATTTTTATAGGAATATATCTATTATTAAAAAATTTATGAATAAACTAAATTTGTGCTTCAACATAAAAAACTAGAGTTCTAATATCTATAATATTTCTAAAAAAAATGAGTAAATAAGCTTCAATGGTTTCACTTTATGGAATTATAAAAAGCTAGTACATGGCTAAAGCACAAGAATCATAATTTATTGCAGTAGTGACTAATCAACATTCTAAAAAGAAATTAAAAAGAATAACAAGTTAATCATATCTTTTATTTTCTATTATAACTAATAATTATGATGATCAATAAGTTAAGTTTTTATAGTTGGTTGAAGAAGTTTAAAAAGTAGTATAATCATTGCATAAATTGGTTCTTAAACATTTAAATATTATTTTATTAAATTTCTTGGCTTTGGAAGCAACTTTTGCTTTCTTTTATTTTCATGATGCTCATACTTATATTATTTGTATAGATGTTTGAAATTAATGGTGATAAAACAGCTACCATTACTAAGGAATTAAGATGAAGATTTGTTTAAATTATCAAATCTTTTGCCTTGAACAAGTTAATATTCAATCCAGCTTAATACTATTATTATTATCAATAAATTATTTAAATTAATAAATAGTAAAATAAAAATAATAGGTTTTCTATAATTAAGAGTCATCCAACACAAGAATTTATAATCAAACACAAATAAATTCGTTAACTTTTATTTTTATCTACTAATTAGAATAATTTTCAATTGTTTTATTAATAGTATATGTATAAATTATCACATAATAAACTTTTATTTAAACAATCCTCAATTCAAATATAATTTATAGAACTCAAGAATTTTATTTCTTAATTATGATTATTTTATCAAATCCTACTCTAATAACTAAACACTCTAATCGTCAGATAGTGTTAGTTTTAATAATTAATTTAATGTATCTAACATAGTGAGAGTAATTTCTATTTAAGTGATAGGATCATATTTGATAGAAGTGTTTGTAGGGCGGTATTCATCATGCATGCTTTCTAATATTGTTTAGCTTCATTCTTCCATCAAAAGATCAGATAATTAGTACATGGTTACATTCATCATCTTGATATAACATAGTTTCAAGATAGTTCCAGTATTTTTACTCTTATAATTTTGTTTTAAACTTTCCTTTCCGGTAAATCAAACAACGAAGTTCGCTATATTTGATCCCTAACAAGTTAATTGTAAGAATTTTTATTATTCATTACAAAAAGCGTGATTTAAAAAAGAATAATGATAAGAGGTATATTAGAGAAATCATATATAAATGAGAAGTATGTTTGAGTATTAATACTTATTTACTATTCCATTTTAATTACTGTTTTTTATATAATAATAATTAAAATATATATTCAGAATTAAGATAAGTTTAATTTCAGATGAGTACTTATTAATTAAGTAAAATTTGAATAAATATAAAATAGTGAACTTACAAAAATTTGTGCTTACTTTATTTACTGATCCTGAATCCTATCTATATTAACTTATATAATTATTAAGCAGTTTACTTAATTTACAATTTAACTTATATCAATCAGTTTAAACTTAAATGAGCTTAAACTTCTTTGACATTAGCATAATATAGAACAATTAAATTAAATTTAGCATAATAAGGAAATGATATTTTAAAACTTCAAACATCTAAAGTAAATCAAAGTAAGAATAATTTACTTTTTTGCCCATTTTAGTGTAATATTTCGATATTTATTATTAAATATTAAAATCTAATATATTCTCTGATAAGTTGACGCAAAGAATATATATTCTAAATTAACATATTCAAAAAGAATTTGATAACTTTTTGACTTCTGCTTTCAGGATGACTTTGTAAACAGAAACACATACTTCAATCTCATGCTTATTTAGCAAATAATCTTAATTGATTAATGTCAAAAAATCAGGAGTCTAACATGCCAGATGGAGAATTGTTAGCATATTTTACTAGTGAAATTCTCAATGCATTAAATCATTTATAAATAATTATTAAGAGTTGTTCATTATAAATATTGGAAATTAATTATAATACATTAATCACTTTTTCAATGCTATTTACTCAACATTTTATATCTTTTTTCATATATTATATGTATTCGTTTAATATATTTAATAAATTTAATTGAGTTAATTTCAAATAAATTGTGGTCTTACTTGAAACATTGAAAATAGTATTTATAATTATTAAAGAAATTAATTCTCAAAAACTTTTCAATTATTCAACGATTTTATTAAATTAAATGATAGGACTGTTTAATTACCTTTCAGTTTTTAGTTCCCAGTTATTATTAATGATAATTAAATGAATTCAGTTTATTAGATATTTGCATTCGATAAATAAAATGTAAAGTAATTTTGAAACTCTAATAAATCATTCTAATTATTTTATTGTTATCTGTTAGGTTTTTAATTGCATATTAGGTTTTATTATACAAGAAACTTCCAAAATTTAAATTAATCATTTGCCTATCTATCTAGTGATATGTTCATACTTCAATACTTTAGAACTATTCAATAAAATTATACTTTAGTTAAAATGACATTATTTATTATTGGTCCATAAACCCATTAATCACATAAAATGTTTCCATATTCAAACAATAAATTATTAATATAGTATGTTACTCATTTATCAATTATTATATGAATAATAATAAATGATAATTCTATATATATGTAGACTTTAATAATAAAACATTTACAGTTTAATGTGTTGTAAGAAATTGTTTTTTATCTAAATAAAAAAATAATCTAACTAATTAATAAAAAATTACAGATTCTTAAACTATTAATTTAGATCGATTAATCTTTAGTATATATTGAAATATAAACTTTTATTTAAAGTCACTTAATAAATATACAAAAATGAATCAATATTAATAGATGATTAAATGATATGCTCGCCATGTTTAACTTTAAATTATATATAAATAAGTAAATTTTATAATTCAATATTTTTGTTTTTGGAAAATATTTGATAGTATAATTACATAGCATATTTGACAACCTCATTCTCAAACATATCTTAAAAAATTATTTATATTTAGCATTAAATTAAATTCATAATAAAATTGAGTTTCAAGTTTCATTTACAATTGAATTATTAATTTTTTTTAAAAGATAATAACTTATTACTAATTTTATAATCATTAGTTAGCATAACTATTAAATTATTTCTTAATGCTGTAGAAAGCATACAACCGATTATTTTCACTTTTAGTCTGTTAAAGGATTCTAAAAATTTTAATAGAGTTATCGTTAAATCTAAATGAAATTTTAACGTGCCTTGTTGATTTCTATAACTAGAATAGTAGAATAAACCTAAGCTAAATGCCAATTGAACAAAGTTCTGATTCAGTAAAGAATTGACTTTGTTCAAAATAGAATTGTTGAAATTCATCGTTATGTTATTAGAGACTATGGTGTTGCTCCAAAAGGATTTCATAAAGTTTAACTGGTATTAACTCATTGATTATATCAGTGAATATGTCAATATAGAGCGAGTATGTGTAGTAAAAATATGAGGGAGAAAAGAGTTTTACTATAATTGATCATCTAATATATATAATAAAACACAATTATAATTTTAATAAATCCATTCAGAGAACTATAACTGAGACAATGTTCAAGATGATGTTTTTAAAGTATAAGATTAACTTGTAGTTTATAGGAGAAGTTAAAGGTGAATAATTATAAAACAAAATGTTTTTAAACAAAGGGACATTCCTTGACGAGAGTTCATGAATGCCATCGTCAATGGTAAAAATATCTTATTTTTGTCTTCTATTAGGTTTAGTTAGGCAATTAAGTGTCCTAATTTTTTTTAAATGGCAAAACCATGTAAAGAATGTAATATAAACAATATTGGTTCATAACAAGGTAAGTAAGCACAGAAGAACTGTTGAAATAGGGAAATTTTATACAAAAAAATGGCCATCTTTAAAACAAAAAAAACCGAATCATTATTTTATTAAATCTGATTTGAATAATTAAAATGTCACTAGACCACTCCCAATGGTACTTCAATGTTAACGCAAATCATAATATAATACTTTCGAATTCATTCGCAAATAACAATTATTAAACTATTATCATAGCAGATCAACTCAACATACTTCAAAAAAAGGGCGAAAGAAGCAACAAATCCGCATGCAAATTTCTTGTCTCACCTTTACCTTTTGGATCTCAAAAACTCGCTTTTTACGATTCTCCACAATTCATCTCATAAATGTCAACAATTGATTTCTTTCAGGTATGCCAAGCTAATGATTATTTTTAATGTCCTCAAATTAGGGCGCTGTGATCTTCATTGTTAACTTTACATCATCTTAGATCACTCTCTGCGAACTTTAATCGGATGATTAGTCAAATTGGGATATTTTAACGATTCACTATTCGATGCATTAATTATTTTCAATGAATTTTCCTTAATATCCAAAAAATTTTTTATGAATTTTTTCGCATCAATAAATTTTTATTGATTTTATTTACAAAAGTATTTTTACAATTACTTATTAAATTCAAGATTTAAATTCCTTTTGTTATTTTTTTATTTTTTCCCTTATCCTTTTTTTAATCTTTCATTTTAAGAATGATTTATAAATAATTTTTTATCCATATCTGTGATTAATGGTCATATTATTATATTATTATTTAATTATATAAATATTTAGTTATTATACATAAATTACCTTTAATACATTTAGATATACTAGCTACACTCAATTACATTTGGATAATAAACATAATAAATGATTATAAATTAATTTGATTCATATAATCACAAATAACATTAATTTATTAAATAGCATTTATGTGGTATTATTTATAATTTGTTATTTTATTTGATGATATATTTGAAACAAGGACTCTTCTCATCATAAGTCTCACACTCTAGTAGTTGTAATGTTAACTTAATGCATCTTAACTTCCTCTTTGGACTCTAAAGAGAGCAGCTGTATTCAATTTGTTTATTATGCGTTTCATGTGTTAAAAAGGAGTAAATGCTAAAAGGCGTTATCCTTTGGGATATTACGAATTCATGGGATCGAATAACGTTTTAGATATGGATGGAGAGTGGCATTATCCATTTTATTATATCATTTTTTGACACTATTAAGAGCTAAGGGAAATTGTCTATATTTAAGGAGCTACCCATAAATAATCAATTTAGACAATTTTATTTCATATTATAATAATAATGATATAAATAGAATAGCTAAGTAAGAGTATATGTTTTTATTATCTCGAATTAATTAGTCAACTTGTCTGGTAGATATTTAATAATTTAATACTTTGAAAAATAAATGTTATATTACAGTCAATTATTATTTAATTATATTCATATTTTTAGATGCATTTATCATATGAGATTATGTATTCTATGATTTAAGAAACATAAATCTTTTTAGGGTAGCATTAAAACCTAAATTCTAATACTTTATTCTTTTCATATTTAGTAATTTTGTTTAAAAAATAATTATACATCATAGTTTACTTAAATCATTAAATAACTGTTTATAAGTTTAAGAAGTTATTTATAATCTTTCATCACCAGAATTGATTCTTTCTATTGCAGTTAAACTTTTTCTAAAAGAATTAATGTCAAATAGAAGAATAAAAATTTATAAGCTTGTAATTGTCACTTAAACTGTACTTATTTTGATAATACAGCTTGTTTATAATTTTGTGTTGATTACCTCCCTTCATTGTATCATCATATTCTTTCATTTGCAAATCCCTTTATAAACAGTATGATTGAAACATTTACAAACTAGAATAAATTGTTATCTTAAAATTATCATCTATTTAAGAATTAGAATTAACTTTCATTAAAATTAATAATCATATCTATTTGAACACGGTATATATTGATGAGAATCTTGAAAAATATTAAAATTGATGTTACCACTCAATTTGGTGAACGCTTCCATTTTAAAGTATCCCTATTTAGCGAAATTACAAGAAGTAGTTTTTAAAGTTATCTCGTAATATAGTCCTATAATGAAGTGTGAGTTATAGTTTTTCTTTTTTTCTGATTCATGGAATAAAGGAGCTGACAGTCTATCAATCAGCAATTATTAATAAAAGTATTCATTAATCACTATAAATGTAAATCATTTTCTTATTTGATAAAAGTAGTTTTGGGTTTCTTGCAGTAAATTGTTTAAATAATTTATGTCCATTATTTTTGATTGTAGAATTGCATAATCCTTGTAATGATTAACTTCTCTCTATTGTTTTATATCCATTAGTTTTCATAAAATTAATATTTATTTTCACTGTGGAAATCAATGAGATCTATATCTAATTCCTTAAATTCTATTATTATCTTATCATAATTATCACATTTTGAAGTATTTTAAGGCAAGAATGGCTTCAATATTTACATTTTATTAAACTATTCGCCTAACCGCTTTAAACATTAGTCAGTTTTTATGGTTGTTTGTGGAAGACAGCAGACGACAGAAACAAATAAGCATGATATTCCAAAGTAAAAAATGGTAGTAAGATCAAGGATTAGTTTAATAAATGAGATAGACTCACATCACTTCAGAGATTCCATCCTCTGGTCTACTTGTTGCAATTATCATTTAAAACTGAAAAAGAAATGAAATTTGATTAGGCTTTCAGTAATTATAGTTATAATTACAAACATTTTTGTGTATTAGATTAAGTAGGGCTCATTACAGTTGGAATTGTGTAAAATTGCAGAAAAAAAGTAACATAAATGGCAATAACAATAGAATAGATATTTCTTATAAATTATATAATAGTATGTATGTTAATGAACTTTATTCAAAATGAGAGAAATGCAATTTAAGAATACATTACTCATTGAAAATATAAATAACTTCCTCTAATTTTATAAATTTTAAACTTTACACTCAATCTATTTGCCTTATTTTTAATGTAACCAATAACTTTAATTATTATTAATAGAATCGAATCAAACTTATTTTATATCTTTACTAATTAAATACAGTGTTCCAAAATGTCTCAGTTTGCTATTGTAAAATATCATCATCAGGTTTTCTTCTCTAAAACTGGTTTAGTCAACATAATATCTCTGGATTCGAAGTTATAGGACATGTCATGTCCCTAAAAAATTAAAAATCAAAAGTTATTATCAATATCTTTTGAATAAAGATGATTAAATTAGTGAATTAATTATTTAAGATAATTATTTCTGGAAATGTCTGAGTAGAAGATGCCTGTTATTCATTTAAAATCTAAGTTACAAAAAATATCAACACAACTAATTTTACAGGAGTTCTTCTAAGATTGTTGAGAAACACATACGAAAAACAGTCAAAAGATTACCAGAAATAAACCCTTAAAATTAAACACATGCTTATGGAGAAATGTATTAAGTAAAATGGATAATTTATATCGTTTTATTTGAAATTTTCTTTTTTAATTGTTATTATTATTGCTGTTATTCCTTCTTTTTTTATTTGATAATAAACTATTAACAAGACCCAGCATAATAAATGAAACATAAAACACAGTTAAGAAGCTAAGCATTTGAATCAGTATGAGCTTACTTTAATTAGTTTAAGAGGAGTATTCGTAATAAAATAAAGCTAGGATTCATTAGAATTTTAGTGTAATACTTGATGAAGTTAAAGCAACTACATAGCTGCCCATATTGTTTCATAAGTCATTATTAGTAGTTATCTTCAACTAAAAATATTTAATAAGCGCCTTAAGATATTTAATTCAAAAAAGTCTTCTATTAATAGATGCTTTCTGCCCTAATTATAGGCCGAAGAAATTACTTAGGAGAGTTTATCATAAAGATAGTGAAAACTCACATTGTCATTTGCTCTGGTAGAAAATTAGAACAAAATACTATTTAAAGGAATATATCTACGTTCTATCAATTAATGAAAGTGCAAGAATAACGGCAACCAAATCTTTAATTCTCATATTTAGATATAAAATATTCCATAAGTTTTATCAAATAAAACCCCATTGAGTGAATTGAAAAAGGTGACAAAAAGGTGACAAAAGGTAACATTGAATCTTTAATAATCAATAATTAGCACAATTGATGATAGATGTTTACTATAATTATAGTAAGTTCACAATTAAACTCTAACAATTAATAATGAAAATAGACACTCTCAATCCAACCGAAACTAATCAACCCTGCTATGTCAATGAACGATAGTGAATCAGAGCTTTAAGCCTCACAGCTCAAGATGGTGACCTCCCTTAGACAGTAATCTGATTCAGGATGATTAGAAGTACATGACTACTACAAATGGCTTCCAGTAATGAGAACAATGAGCCAAAATAAACAGCGGGGAGCCCTCTAGGCATGGAAGCAGGGGAAGAGGAGAGTGGAGACAAAGACGCATGTACCTTCGATAATCACACCGTTGCAAGCATCAGCATCGCATAGCTGCCATAGAGCATCAGTGGCTTTGTAGAGCCCAATGATAAGGTGACCATCTCTTGCAAGACCGACAATGCTAGTGACCCTGTGGGCAGTTGGAAGATTGGTGTTAGCGTATGTCAAGGAATCCTTGGTGCATTGGGTGTTGGAAGAGCATGATGTAGCAACTCCATTTGCGCTGAGACTGTTGGTATAAGCGCAGGGACTGAAAGAGTAGTAGTGATGGAAAGTCTAATATTCGCTGCTTCCTAAACATTGATCAACTTCAACTCTCTTGGTATCTGAGCCTGCTCCCATTGGTGCGAAGTTGTCGTGTAAGTGCTCCGAAGTGCCAGAGTGGATGGGAACCCCATTAGTTGAGACACCAACGAGCGCAGCGCGCACTGTATACTACATTAAGATTCCTCTTCTCCCCTATTAGTAAGAGCACTCCATCTTTATTGAATTCCTTAGTATAGTGGATGAATCCGCAATAGCGTCCAGCACAGCAAGCTAGAGGAAAGGGCTCTGGGCAGAGAGGAAAAGGCTACTAGGCTTGGGAGATTTGCATGTTTAAGATTAACTTGATCAGCATCATCGTCACCATCACCAAGGAGATGTGCTCCAAAGCGCTCGCTTAATGCCATAGGGTGGTCCACAAAATGAAGATGCTTAGATATCTCGGCCCCTGGAGTAGATGTCTGAGTCGGAGACTCCATTTCCGCAGATTAAAACATGGAGAATCACGTGGTGCTCTTGGCCACCACCCCAGTCGAGCATTCGCCCCTTACTTCGTTTGCAATACTGCTTTCGGAAAAATGCCTAGATTCCCTATGTTGACAAGAGTGAACTCAAGGACGACATTCATTGCGGTACTTAAGATGGTCCACTACTTGACTATTTCAACAAAGTCAGTGTTGGGGTTTCATTGAAAATCGATGCTGTTGTCACACACTTTGAGCTTTGCACAACAAATCCAGCACTTGGCTACACATTCAGCAGAGAAGCAACACTCAGCATCTATCAAGAATTGACTCAGACAGGCAAATACAGAATATTGAAGTAATCAGGCGACTCTGATGGCGTCTTCCCCACGTTAGGCACTCAAATCTGGATCAGAGAGCTTAAACTTAAGACCATCGTTGCATGGAAATCATGGCCAGTTGGCGACTAAACATCAGGATACGTGACTGAACACGAGGCCGACAATTTCACTTTTGCCACAATTCATGGTGCTGGTCATATGGCTCCACAATGGAATAGAAAGGAGACCTACCATGTTATCTTCACATTCCTTGCAGTTGGACACCTTTGAAGTATTATCACAAACAATCAGATACTATAATCATCTATCTATTTCAATTTAATCAATTTAAGTCTTCTCCCTATTCTTCAAATTCTTTTATAACATCATTCAAGACTTTAATTAAATCTTAGAGCATTCGTTAAAGCAGATGGATAACATTCAAATAGAATAAAGGCAAATTATGCGGGAGAACTTTGAAAAAATCATTCATTTAATTAACTGAAATTCATGAACCAGTAGTGGTAATTAAAATAGCTTTGTTAAAAACAATCAAATAAAGGTGTTAATTACAGTATCTATATCATTTACAGGCGTTTATTACTCAATCTACACCAAAGATAATCAATACTATTGATAAGCTTATTTAGTAGTTATTATATAAGAAAATACTAAGAAGTCAAGTCAATGAAAAGATCCCAATTATAAGCATTGTTATTAATAGAATCTCTTTGATATTTTCATCAAACTTCTTTAAAGAATTAAAAAAGTTAAACTTTCTATTTTAAACATAAAAATAACTCAATTAGAGTAGCAAGCAATTATAGATGAACCTGTTTGTCTTTTTTAAAGAAAAAATTTTCAATAAATAAATTTCAATTGATGGAAATTTGTATTAGCAATATCTTTAGTAACTCGAAGTTGGTGGAATTCTAAGGAAGAGTATAGAGACAATAAATTTTAAAGTATTCAATATTATCCACATTTTTAAAAATAATAATATTTCCATTACTAAATTATAGGAAAGTTAATTGTAAATTATACGTCAAAGTACCTATGGCGACTTAAGTATTTTCTATTAATTTTATGGCATTATTTTTTAATTAATTTATGTGGTTTAAATTTATCTCAAGATATATAAAATGGAAACTTTAATTCATTTGAAGTGAAATTATTAATAATTGACGAAGATTTTTGCTTATAATCAAGTGTTCATTTAAATTTCATCATGATCCTGAACATTACATAAGTATACAAATATTTTCATTTGCCATTTTGGAAGAAATTGATTGAGAGTTATACCATTAAAATTACACTATCATAATCTTTCCTTAACTACCTAGCATTTACCAATCTATAATACTTTATCTTATTATAAAACAATCAATATATTATTACTATTTTATTTATAAAATGAGTTAACTGATGTATCAAATTATAGATATTACATTCTAAAATATTCTACTTTTGCTTTTTCTAAATTTGTAATAGAGAATTCCCTATATATCTTTATTGTTTATAAAAATATCAAAATATTCTGAGGATTACTATTTCGAACAATTAAGTAATATACAACTATAGTATCTTTAGCTTCTTGAAATAGATGGTTCGGCATTTGAAATTAGCAAAAATATACCTCAATTTTAAAATTATAATTGTACTAATTTTACTAAATAAATAATAATAATAATAATAATAATAATAATAATAATAATAAGGTGGATTATATAGTTACATTTAATTACCTTTAAATTAGTCATTAAGTGAGATCCCTTTCATTAATATATTCATCATATTTATGGAATAAAAATCTATATTAACCAATCAAAAGCTTTTTATATTTTCATAAAAAGCCTATTAATATTTTAATTTGTATTTTTATCAAATAATTGAATTCCATATATAGTTAATATTAATTTGCTAATTGCTTCACCAATTATTTGTAAAATGTAAGTTATAACTGGATCGTATTAGATTTCAGTTTACTTGCAAATAACTGATTATAAGATTATATAACACCTTTTTAAAGCTATATCTTTTTATTTATATTTTTATTTTATTTAATGTTGTAAAAGACTTTTATTGACATATAATAAGTGGACATTGAAAATAACAATACCAATATTTAAATTAATTTATTGATTATTTCCTAAATTATACTCTAAATTGCTTCATTTGATATGATGTCTACCAAAATTTATCATTTATATTCAAACTGTATTTTCTAACATCAAATTCAAGTTTGAAAGAAGTACTACATAGTTTGCAGAAATAGAATGAATCCAAATTAGGCTTTATTAATATGGCATTTAATCAATTAACGAAACAGCAAGATAAAACTTTCAAATTACAATAACAGTTTCAACAAACCCATTTCCTTGTATTTTTAATGTTTAGTGTGGAAAGGTCCACCTTTTATAAGTATTAGATGAGCCTTAATACTCTAATAGTAGTTTATTATGTTTTGCTTACATTTCTGTTATCTATCTCATTTTTGGCGTTATGAATGCACAAAGCATATCTTAATAAGCTTCTAGTAATATTTATCAAAGCTATAAGCACTTATATCTAATAAGTATTAATGCTAGGAGTCTAAATAATCAGAGTAAAAGAGTAATTTATTAAGCATTAAAGAATGTTTTTAATAATTTAATTTCATTTTTGAATTTTGAACTAATAACTATATTATATGTAGCAGTGAGTCAAGAGCTAGAATTTTAATATAGATAATAAGCTAAATTTTTTTGAAATAAATCGAATTTAATTTGAAATATACATTAATGAATATAAAGGTGTAAAGGTGAATTAAGACAATTAAGAATGTATAAGGTAAAGCCCTAATTAGGGCATTTAATTTAGTTATTTCTCAATAAGCTGATTTCTAATCAACCCAAGATATTCTTGACTGCCTTCCTTGAGCTTATAAGCTCAAAATTTTCAAAATCACCCACTTCAAGGGTCATTTTCCAAAAATCTGTTTTTTAAGTAAAAGTCTTATAGAGGGCTATAATGCCCATTTTATGTTAATTCTTAAATAAAGTAGAAATTATTAGGTTTTAATTATTAAAAATCATTAAAAATTAAACTTAAATTAGTTTTAATAGAATTCTCTATAGAGAATTTAAATCAGCCTTAAATTTATTACGTTTTAAAATATGAATTTAAAATTTTAATATATAATTTCTACTTTAATTAAGAATTAACATAAAATGGGCATTACAGCCCTCTATTAGACTTTTACTTAAAAAACAGATTTTTGGAAAATGACCCTTGAAGTGGGTGATTTTGGAAGATTTTGAGCTTATAAGCCAAAGGAAGGCAGCAAGAATATATTGGGTTGATTAGAAATCAGCTTATTGAGAAATAACTAAATTAAATGCCCTAATTAGGGCTTTACCTTACACATTCTTAATTGTCTTAATTCACCTTTACACCTTTATATTCATTAATGTATATTTCAAATTAAATTCGATTTATTTTTAAAAAAATTTAGCTTATTAAACACTATCAAATTAGTAAAAATATTATTACATTCACATCATTTCAATATTAATCGACATTTAAATAACTTGCCAACATGTCTAAATCAATTGATCTTAATTCATCTTCAATCGAAATGCCATTTTTATATTATCTTTCATTAAAGGTTTATTATATTTACAAAGAAATATCGAATTAATTACATGAGTAACTGACTCTCTTCTAAAATGGCTCTTAAAGGAAACAATGTTTATTTGGTTAACAAAAATACCCTACTTATCTCAGGTAAAAATAAATGTAAATTTGTTGTCATGAAATCGAGAAATGTTTGTGTTTATATCTCTACAACAATTTAATCATATCATAATCAATTAATGTAGGAGACTGATTCACTAAAAATCGTTTGTCAAACTAAGCAGAGGTGTTATTAAATTTCATAGTTTGATCATGAATAGTGTATGTTCACTTGAAAATAGTGATTAATTATTATATAATTTATGGTTAGGCTGTCAACGTGATTGAGAGAATTTAAAAGTAAACTTTTGAATAAGTTCAATTATTTATTTAAATTGTATTTTTATCCTAATCATCACTGAGATGAATTTATTCCCAATGCTTTTGCGGTTATTTCTGACAAAGTTATAGTAAAAGGACCAGAAAATGTTGGTACTACACTTAAACTTGAAAAAGATAAAATAACTGTAGGAATTCAAACTATATTAATTTAATTGTCTTAATATAGTGGATTCATTTATGAGTTATCATAGTAATTCCTTGTTTAAAATAATTAAATACTTGTTAAAATGAACCCCCCCCATGAAACTTTATAGTCTATATAATGAGCTTTAAATATTTTAGTAATTGACGGTATTGAATCTTTTTACATTTGTATTTATAGCTACAAATAATAAATTATAGCAAAGTAGAAACTTGCATGTGCTAAAAGTAAAGTACATTCTTCTGTATTAATCAATGAGCAATATTCATATTTATTATAAAGTTTTTAAACTTATCTAAAAAATTTTCATTAGAAGTAAATTAAACAGTATAATCAAACTATGAGTTTTTAATTGTTCAATAATGCTTGTAAGAAGCCTTTAGATAAAAGAATATAAATTATTAAAGTTAACAAGAGCAATTTTTTTACTATAAGATTACAACATACGGGGGGGTCTAAGTCGGTTCCACTCAATTTTCGAAATCCTAAGTCGGTACCATATGAAAAATTTTTTTTTACCCCAAAATCCTAAGTCGGTACCACTAAAAAAATTTTATTTTTTTCATCCAAAAATTTTAATTAATTAATAATATATTAAAAATCTCAGCTAATGACTCATCTGGTTTTTCTTTTTTCATTTTGACATGTCTTCTCCAAAGTGCCTCCATTAAAAAGTCATGTAAATTTTCATCGCTTACTGTGCTATAAATATTTTTAATATATCTTTTAAGTTAAAACCATAAACTTTCAATTTAGTTTGTACCTCTAAAATTTCTTGGTCTTATATTTTCATTGTCGTTTTCATCTTCATCTTACATTTCAACATCTTAACCTTATTTTTTTTCTTCTTCTTCAAATTCTTCATCATAATCTTCATCATTTTCTTCATCATCATTTTATTATTATTATTATTGTTGTTGCTATTATTGATTAAACATATTAAATTTTAATTCCTCATGAACATACCTTTTATTTTATAATCCTGCTTCTCTAAATGGCATATTTTAATAAGATCTAAAGCCATCATGATGAATAATTGAACCTATCTATGAATATTATTAAATTATTGCCCATAATGTCTCTCTCGTTCTGTTCTAAACTATGAATACTTTAGCTTTTTTAGATTGTCTTTCTATCATACCAAATACCCAGATTTATCTGTCAACTCTACCACTATTTATTTATTGTTAAATTTAGCCTTCATCATAAAGAAATTTTCCATGAGTAAATAAACTTTCGTCCACTTCAATATCTCCATTAAGTATTTATTCTTCATTTTAAATGTGAAAAATTTTCATATATTTTGCTACTTATTTTCATACATCTTAGAAAACATTTTTATTAATTTTTGATTTAAATGGCAGTTAAACATGTTTAAATTATACTTAGTAAGAGCTGAACTATATCCGATTGCAAAGTAGTGAAAAACCAATAAATACCAAGTTAAAATATGCTGTTAATGCTTGTCAAATAAAAATATTTACTGAATTGATTTTTTTTTCCTGCAAGATCTTTGGCATTGGTATAAAAGTTCGTCAGGTGTATCATTTCTTGATTTTAATTTCATATCCAGTCAACATTCATTGCATTTCACATCTCTTTCAAGAATACCAACATCTTAGAGTGCTTCAATGACATTTTTGATATCCTTTATAAATTGTAAATCATGAATAATTTGATCAGCAGTATTTACAATATCTTGATGTCTTTTTTTTCGTTACATTAAAAATTTTTTTATATAATTAAGTAAAAAGATTTTCATAATATAAAAATTAATTTACTTTTAAATAAATATTTAATTTATTGGTTGAAAAAAATAAAATTTTTTTAGTGGTACCGACTTAGGATTTTGGGGTAAAAGAATTTTTTTCATATGGTACCGACTTAGAATTTCGAAAATTGAGTGGTACCGACTTAGACCCCCCCCCAACATACAACTAAGATTCCTGATTATGCATTGAATTTAAACATGAATTCATTAAGCTAATTTAATATTGATCAATATTTGATAAGAACATTGGGTTGAGGAATATCCTACACATAAATTAATAAAAATAGGCTCAATACCAAATTGTTTCTCAACAATTATGAGGAAATAAATTATGATATCTAATTATTACCATATTTTATAACTTTATTCATTGTTGTTTACTTAATGATTTGTATATAAATTTTTAAGTTATCCTATAATCTATATGTATGAATAATGAAAATATACAAACAATGTTAAAAATGAAATTGAAATATAAAGCAAATCATTAATATTTAAGGTAGCAAGCTTGATACATTAACAAATATCCTTTATTTTTAGCAGCTCCTACTATTGATATATGATAAATCACAACTATGAGACATTTTGTAAAGGCAGGCATTTGTATTGAAATTATATATTTTTGGTAATTGGGTTCATTGAAATTTGGCGAAGTGACTTCCTCTTGTTCTGCCACAAAGCACAGCCTCAACACCATTGAGTGAGTAATTCCCTTCGCTTTACTTACTTCTATAACAATTCCCCAATAATTCAAATTAATTTTATAAGATCACTTGGCTAAAATGGCCAAAGAAATTAAATCAAATTCGATTTCATAAGTAACAATATATATTATAACGCACTGTAGAATAGGAAGTGACTGAACAAATAGTTAATATTGAAAATTTATTAATTTTAAGGACGAAAGGGTAATGGTTTACTAGTAAGCAAAGCAATCAGCTGTATTTAAAGTAAGAAAGAAAGTAGAAATAATAAATACTTTTACTTACTAGTAAAATACGTTCATTCAATTATAATTAAAATAGTAATAGTAAATAATACTTAATTACATTTACTATTGGGAGATCGTTATTATGCACAGAAAGAAATAAGATGGTCTAGTGCAGCTGTGAATGATCGAGGCAAGGGACATGCCCCCCCCCATGACAAAGCCGGGAATCAGGAGCAACTCTACTGCTGAAGGCTCAGAAGAAAAAAAGTATTGGCCAGTTCAGGTTCAAAGTTTTTTTATGGGAGGTGAGAGATGGCCAATAAAATAAGTGAAATGTCTGATCTCAATATAACCAACCCAGAAAAAAACCTAAGACTACTACTGCTGAAGGCACTGGATAAGCCCTCCAGGATTAGACTTTGGAGTTGAAGAGGCACCTAAGTGGCTAGTCTTCATTAGTGTCAGCGCAGACTGCGAAGAAGAACATCAAGAATATGTGATAGACATCTTAAAACTTTATATATAATTGTAAATGTAATTAAGTATTATTAATAAATAAGTCTAGGAATTTTTATTTCTAGATTTCTAATTTCTATATTTACCTTAGTGATTCACTACTACTACTTAAACCCCATTAGTCAATTAAGAATGAAGATTGGGGATTAAGATTAATAAAATTAAAAAATATTTTTTATTGGCTTAAATTATTAAAGTTTCGGCTAATTATTAAAACCATTGGCTCGAATAATTGTCTCTATAAAATAAACCAATCAGGGTGCGTATATTTGTTTTTAGCCTAATTATATTTATTTTTAGCCAATAATAAATATATTTTAATTTTATTAATCTTAATCCCCAATCTTCATTTATAATTGACTAACGGGGTTTTACAAGTAGTAGTAGTATTAATAATAATTATTTAACTATATAAATCTGAATTTCAAGTTTCATATAGACTTTACCTAACAAACATTTTTATTTATCATGATATTAATATTAAAATGATATTTAAAATCAATGATCATCTTTAATAAACCGTATAGCATGTACTTTTGTTCCTTAAGCGAGTTATGCATAGAAGCCAACATCTTGTGAAATCTAAGCTTAACAGTATAACAGATGAATTACTGAAAGATGATAGGAATCTTAAATTGTAAAATTTATCTTTCTGTATTATCTATTGCTGTTGAAATTTCTGAATCATTAATTGCATTCCTTTAATATTTAAATATTTTAATAACAAGATCTAATCCTTATATACATAACTAATACAAATAAATTTTATGGCCAAGCTCTATTTTGAATAATCAAAGTTTAATAAAAATTCCATAACTATAACTTCCTTAAGAAATGCATCTACCTATCCAGGAAATGGGTTTCTCATCTATTGGCCATTAAATAGTATTGAGGAGACTATATAGAATTAAATTGCAAAATTATCATATTGTCTGATTGACTATCTGAATGGCTTTCTCTCAGTGTTAATTATTTTATGAGATTATTGAATAATTTATATTATATAGAAATGGTTTAATCGGTTGAAATAAGCCAAGGAAAAGATTAATTATAAATTTAATTAAGAAATTTCTTTGTTAAAGTTTGATACATCAAATATTAATGAAATTAATGCTGAAATTGTTAAATAATAAGTAATATTTAAATGCTTCTGTGATTTGATTCTACAAATGGAATTCATTATAAAGTATAAACTAATCAAGTTAAAGAGTAAATTAAAATTGTAATTATTATTAATGAATATAGATATTTAAATTCACTTAGATCCAGAGATTATACCTCCATCATAATCATAACTTGCTAATTAAATAATGAATTATTTCTCACTTATGGTACGAAGACTAATTATAAAACAATACTTAAACAATAACTAACTTCTTTTTAATTAATTTAATACATAGAAATCCAAAGAGTTATATTTTACTAGATTCATTGTTATAATAACTGGTTTTTTGCTTTGTTTAATCAAACTGAATTTGTTTTTTGTTTAGATTTATTATCATTTAAATAATGAGATATTTTAATTAATTACTATTAAATTTTTAAATTACACGAAATAATTATGGATCACACAGGATCTTAAAATTCAAATATTCGATTCATATTTTGATTAACAAGATGGTCTGCAGTTTCTTAATGGCAATTACCCAATTAATAATTCAATGAATTACCTCTTTTATATATAGTTTTATCATAATGTTCATTAATTCTCTCTATATTATAAAATAACAAAACAAATATGCACACTATAAAATATTCTATTATATATATAGGCGGTTTATACTTGACATTTAAATTCTCCTCTGAATAAAGGAGGAAGAACGTATCTTAAAATTGATATGGTTTTTCTTCTTTCTTCCCGGGAGTAGCAATCACTATGGTTACTTACTCCTAAAAAAGTAAGTTCTATTAGGGAATTAGGATAAATCTAAAAAGAATTTTTATAGTACCCTAGACTTCTAGAAGAAGTTGTCCTCCTCCACAATTAATTATTAAATACTTACATTCAATATTCTGTAAAATTCTGTGAAGACTTACCTTGTTTCTTGTAGGATTTAAAAACTTTAGTTGGAAGCAACCTTAGTGAATATTGCTCTTTAAATCTTCGTTATTCATTAAGTGCCCATTTCAATAATTTCAATAGAAGCCAATTATTTCAATATTACATTCATAATTATAACTAACAATTAAAATAACCTTAGTGGATATTATGGAAACGGCATAGATATATATTAGTAGTCAGCATATTATTAGGGTGTTTAAATTTGAAAGACATTTAATACGACCTTAATATTCATTTATAAACTAAATGAAATCTCAATTAGTTTACAATAATAGGCATATATACCAGAATGAGTATTTGACCAGAGTCATTGACATATTACACTTCATTTAGTTTCCTTACTAGTTTCATCATCTAACTATGACAAATCTGGAACTTCCTTTATGTTTATGATTTTCAGGATACTATCTTATCTATTTAAGCTTAGGTAAAATTTTTGAAGTATAGAACGAAATTTATATGCAAATTAAAATTAATTAACACTTTGACTCATATCTCATTACCGACTGACACCCAACCAACTCTTAAATTATTTTGCCTCGCAAACAACTCTAAATAGTGTCCACCTGGGCACATTTTTTCAATGATGTCTTTCAACGCTTCTAGTTTTGCTGAATTCTTCCCTAGAATGGTTTCAATGACATTGTCAGCAGTAAAAGAATTCATAGTAGGTGGAAAATTTCCTTTTAATCCTATGAGGCAAATCTCCTTGCTATGGCGAACGTGATACCCAGCTCTTTTTTGTACTTCTTATTTTAACCATTCTTTACCCTGCATATAGAATCAACAACTCTATAAGTATAGAAAATTAAAAAAACTATTTTCTTACCTGTAACCTATTAGAAGCATGAAAGCAATCGCATCAACAAATTTCTGAGCCACTATCCACATGAAAAGATAGCCTTAATCTTGCAAGTCTTCGATTTCTGATTCATATTGATCTTTCATAGATAAGGTTATTTAAGGAATAAACTAGTTTCCGCTCTCAGTTTTAAAATCTATTGGCCAGGCGTACTCTTTTGCCACTGCTGAAAACTTTTATCCGTATATTTTCAGATAAACACTTGATAAACTTTTGCAGAAGCCTTTTTTAGTTAAATCTGCATTAATGGGGATTGAGGGGATTTTTTTAATTCTTTTAAGTTTATTTCCAAATTTTCATCTAATTTTTCCAGGCTATTTTAATAAGTTTCAAAAATTTTATCATATTGTTATCGTTCTTCATCAACTTGTTCTTAAATCTTTAGGAAATCTACTTAACCTTTTTGCTAAATTTGCTGAATAGTGTCATTAAGTATCATCTATTTTACTGAGTATAAATAATTTAAGACTTCTTCCACAAGTTCAAGCAGATAATTAAAGCATTTGTTTATAAATTTGTTTACTGTGTGCAACTTTTGTAAATTACTGTCTAATAGATCATACTTGTAAATTTATATTTAATGCTAGAGGTTTTGTTATGAGAACTCAACAAGATGTACCTAACTATTTTATATAGTTTTAATTTTCTAGGCAATCTTTTTTATTTTAATTGTCTGGTGTGACAAAATCAATAATTATTTTCTCAGCTTTTTCATTTTATTTCTGAATTTAATGACACTTAATTAAATGATTCATCATATGTTATTTGCACAGAAGCTGCTCATAAAGTTCACATTAAAAATCTGGCTTCCAATCTGTCGTGGTATTTATTAATTCTAATTAATTTAGAAATCCATTATCCTAAAATTTTAAAAGAACTTCATTAAACTATTATTTCTCGATTTCCATTTTCTCATCACCGCTTTCTTATGAGTCGCAGTATCTAGTTAATTAGTTTATTTAATCTCTGCAATATTAAGTTTTTATTTTTATTGCATTCTTTGCATCCGGTTTCTAAAATTCCTAAATTTAATGGCTCGTCTTTTCATAATCTCTGCCCTCAACTGCTTTAAAATCAATGAGAGAAATGTTCTTGTCTGAAAGAAAAGTGTTCTGTGTGAAGTTTTTACGTGCCCATTTATATTTCTTGAAGACACATGCTGATTTAGTTTGCTTAATTGTCTACAATACAAGCAGAGATATGCTGCTCTGCTTCCACTTTCCTTTTAGTTTTAGGATGCTCTGTTTAGTTTTGTATCTTTGCCTCTTCCCATTGTGTTGATAGTAAGTTATAAATATTAATTGGCTTCTTTGTTTATTTCTAGAATTTATGCTTAAAGTTTGGTTGTAGAATAAATATTTTATTTTAAGTTTACGAATTGTTCACATATGTTTAAGTAGCAAAGTTAGTTTACACTTCCAACCTATTTTAAATTTATTATTATATTTTAGTAATTAACTTGAAATAGTCCTTCCTAGGTTTAATTTTAACTTTATTTATTACTTTTATTTTGAATCTTTTTTCAACAAATAGGATGATAATGCCCAAATTAATATATAAGGCAATTTATTTGTCATAGCCACCCTCAAATTTACATAAGAAGATAATTTAAAGAGTTATAAGTTTCAATCATATTTCATCTACTTCACTTACGCTTAGTTGCTTTAGTATTTTATGATTAAATTATTGCTGCTTTTAACAAAAAGTATTCTATAATTCCAGCTCTTTCTATTTATATATTTTGTTATAATTTTTTTAGCTGATATCAGCGCTTGTAATTAAATCCATCAAATAAATGCAGCTGATATTGATAGTTATTTCGAAAAACTATAAAGTAAAGCTCTAATAAATAGATGGCTTATTTAAAAAGGTCTATAAAAGCTAGTGTGCTGATCTTTATATAATTTTTAAATAACTCAAATCAAAAGTATTAGTTTTTCATAAGAAATTTTTGACAATAATAAATTAGCTATTAAATTCATTTTGAAGTTAATGTGTAAATTATTGAAGTCAAAATTATTTGTGACTTTTTATCAGGCATTACATATAGATTATAAATTCAAGTGTTTAAATTAAACGTAAAACACAATCTATTTAGTTTTAATACTAGTTTGTATTAAAAATTTAGATAGCGCTGATATCAGCTCAAATTAAAAGCTGATATCAGCTCTATTAAAAATTTGATAAAATTAAACAAATAAAACAATTACTTTCACTTATAAAAGCTTTAATACAATAAAAATATATCTATTAGATAGAAATTTATTGGTTATTTATAAAATACAATTTTAGAGGATGACTTACCAATGTAAAGCAAATTTTTATTATTAAATAATAACATTTAAAAATAAGCTTATAAATTGATTTTATTAATTAAATTTTAAATGCGCTGATATCAGCTCCATATATAAGCTGATATCCGCACTAAGTTTTAATATTGTAAAATTGTGATTTCTTGTATATGTAAATTGGAAATCGTCAAATAAATACTTATAAATATTAGAAATTAAATATTTTATATTATATCAAAATAATTTCTTTAATGAATCTATCTTTAACTTATGACTTTAATATAATTTTTAAACTCAAAATAGTTTAAATTTGTATTTTCATTAAACTAAACTATAGAAAATAATTAGTTACCTTGTAACTTATATATAAAACTTTAAATATTGCCTATAAAGTTCAATATAAAGTACATATTATTATAAGTGACTTAAGGTGTTTTTTATGATATATAGACTAGTCCTTTTTAAATATTTTACATTTTAAAATCTTTGAATAAATTAATAAATTTAAAGTTCAAAGTGTTAATCTTGCCAGTGATTACACTTGTCTACTATGAAATTTCAATGATGTTGCAGGGCTAGTCTCAGATATTTTAAAGGTTTAAGTCGTTGAGGGCAATAGTTAAAGACTTTGTGAAGCATTTTTAAGCCCACTAACAATAAATGCCTTAGATTTACTTAGCAAGAAAATAGATTTAAGCATAGCTCACCTTCTTTAAATCCATTTTATTAGTTTTAATTTGAGCAGGAAATTAGGATTATCTGTTTTATTAATTAGAAGTTATCCCTCTTTTAATTAAGGCAAATAGTCTTTCTACAGGAGCAAGCATGAAATGGTAAGGACCAAGATACAATGTTGGTATGTTTAGAAGTCTGAGCTTTCTTGTCAAAAATTCACTCCTATGGTAGGATGCATTGTCAAGCATGATAATCAGATTCTCTCTCCAATTTTCATCCTTGGTGTTTAAATGGTTCACTAGCTGCAATAGGAAATAATAGACAGTTTGACTACAGGACTTCCCTTTATTTACAACAAAGTATGCGTCGCCTTGACTGGAAAGACCTGCTAAGATTCCGATTTAATTTAATCTTTTAGATTAAGTGGTGTGATTAAGTAAACCTCGTGACTTCCATGACTTTGATCTATTATGACTGTACCTAATTTGGCTTTCATCTAAATTAATTATAGTTTTCCCTTCAAAAATAATTTGGATAAAGTAGAACTCTGCTATCTACCTCTAAATTTTGGACTTTTAGATGTTCACTCTAGGACTTAAGTAATATTGCTTTCTAAAACTAAGGTTACTTTCTTCTTTCAAGAATACTCTTATCCTTGAAATAGATACTCTGCAATGAGTCTGATTCTGCACATGCCGCTACACTTCCTCACAGCTGTTTAAACTTCCGTTCATCTATATGAAATCTTTTATGCAGCATTACAGGAAAGGATGTAGCTATCTTTGTTTAAAGGGAGTATTATTTTTTTATCGCAACCGTACTTGATTGATTAAGTCGTGCTAAACTTTAAATTTATGTCCTGGACATCTTATAGCGTCGTTACAGACTACTTATTGACACCTTATGCTCCTCAATTAATATTTTAATTTCAATTTACTGGGAAGTTTTTTCAGCACCCTAAATTTCGCCTTGTATTTAGCATTTGTCTCATTTAAGCTACTTAAGCTTCTTATATCGTACCCCGCAGAGCTATCTACGCTTTGCTAGATTTGGCTATTTATAACTTTTAGCTAATGCTCATTTAGCGCGTTCTCATGTTCAAGTTTTTGCAGTAACTCCATTTCTGCACTTTCGTCCAACTGCTTTAACGTTTTTACAATGATAATTGCTTTTAGAATAGATCTCATAACATCTATTTGGCTTAACATACTCCATGTCTAAGAGTTAGGCTGAATATTCAAGGCAACCTTTCTGTGATCTTAGTTCTAGTATTATGGGATTCCCGCTTTAACTTTTTGTAATACTTGCTTCTCTAGCTAACTAAAATCCTAATTCCAGAGCAACTTAATTTAGATAGGCTGAATATGCTGAGGTTAGGCACAATAGAAGATTTGAGGTATATTATTAAGAGTTCTGATCTATTGATAAATTTGAATTTTCAAGCTCATCTGACGACTAGTCTTCATCTCCAGATTAACTATAATCGTCACCATTTGTTTTCTAGAAAAAATCTGTGATCTTTGATTTCAAAGTTCTTAAATGGTTCATCTAGAGTTTTACTTATTAAATTATTGTGAAGAAAGATTACTTTAATGAGAATTGTGTTTATGTAAGGAATTTTTCTTCATACCAAATAGTCCCTATTTAATTTCCTTATTTAATAATTAATAATAAAATCATTATAATTTAAACTTTAAACTTAAACCTAAGCTATTGACATTAACACATGGACGGGGGAGCAGACCTCACTGAAGTCAACGTAAATTAAATACGTTAAAAGATTGGAAGTAAGAAAGAGCTCTACGAGTTTCTTACTCAAGAGTGCAACGCATATTTGCCAAAATTGACTTGTACCAACGTATATTTTCTGAAGAGTATAATAAATGGAGATAAAAATGTAAGCCTTTATCATCTAAACTTTCTTAGTACCTCAAGATAAATGAAGTAATAGTTACTGCCATTCCATAAATCGAGGGGCTCACAGCGGATGACTTTATTGATTTTGCATAATTATATTATTAATAAAATACAATTATTAAATAAGAAACACAGAATGGGTATACTGAGCAAACTAAATAGAGATATCATACAAGGTGATATTGAGAACAACTAACTTCATCACCTAGCACAATACACAATTGATATCATAAAAATCAACAAAGAACAATGGGGGCTACACATCCTAGAGATACTAACTTTTATATCCAGGAAACTAATTAGAAAAGGCTACAAAGTTCATACCAGTTCCAAATACAGTTAACCAAACTCCAATACGTCACGGAAAACAAAGACGACCAAGTCCAACTATGGACTTAACAACTTTTTCAAATGTTAAGACTAGTATCAATCAATTATAAATTCATTAAACCTTAAACTTAAAATGAATTATCTTAGTCAACTTTTTCAGCCCCCCCTCCGGATTACGAGGAAAAAACAACACCCATACCCCCACCTTCAGACCGCTATCAGATCAGAGACCCTTAACACCAAAAAGAGCTCGAAGAATTCGAAAAATACAGAGAATACGAGAACAATCTAAACGATAGCAACAGAAACAGTAGACTTATAACAAAAAAGGTAATCTACTCTGAAGACTAAGAAGACTGGAGTTCAGTCGAAGAAGTTCAAGAATACGACGCTTACGACAAAGACAAGTCTGAAAAAGACGACTCCAGCCAACACACCTACTACATAGATAGTTAATCTGAACTATCAGAAGGAATGAGGAATCACTACCGAAAAATTTGCGAAGACGCTGGCGTCAAATACGTCATCGGTAACAGGGGGTACTAAATAGCAAATTAAGAATTAAAGGATCAGCCTTAATAATTACTATTAAATAGTAACTATTAAAATTAAACATATAATTAATAAGTTAACTCAACTAAAGATATGCAGACCATTACTAAAGCCTAACTAATCAATAGGTTCGACACAAGAGAATCATGCATTTCAATCTGGCTGAACTCAATTAACACAGACATCTACAAGCAAATAAAAAGATTTGCCCAAATTGCCAATGCCATGTTCGGAGACCTTACCAAAGGAGCCTTAATAGAATGGCTAAACAAGAATGATGACTAACTCAAGGCCGACATCAAGGAGAAAACAAACTCAATGGAAGAAACAAGCTTGCCATTAGTAAAGTTCTTCCAGTTGCTAGTAACAATCATCATAAAGAATGTCACAGCCAATGAACACAGCTGCATCTCAATCTCAGCAGACTACCATGACCACCTCAACAAAGTAGAAATCTATGTCAAATGTCTCTAAAAACACACTTTCTTCATGAAGAGCGACCTAGTCCAACTAATCACCACGAGATGTAAAGAACTCATAGCCACCAAACAGCTCAAATTCTCAATCAATATCAAGCACTTTGACACCTTTTTCAAATTCGAAGATATGGGAGACACAGTCTAGATCCTACATTCTGGACCCAAGAGAGGCAAAAAGAGAGGAATCAACAAGAGAAACTCAAGAGGTAAAGGAAGAAACAAAGGAAGAAAGAGAAGAAACAACAAAAGAAGAAGATGAAACTCAGTATACAGGAGAGAATCTCCAACTTAACTACAGGGCTAGTCCCTTACTTGCACTAAAAAGCAAACTAGATCGGGGGTCCCCAGAGATCTCAATGTGATCATAATATTATTATTATTGATTTTGCATAAAGGAATTAGCAAGCACTTTCTTTCCTTCCAGACCAGTGAGACTGGCTCCATTTGGACAAACAGTGGATTTGTGATATGATAATGACTATCGACCCTAAAGGCATACAGAAAATAGTTTAAAAAGCTAAAGAAGACCGAATAGATTGATTAAATAAATCCTAAAACATGATAGTAAGGATGCGACCTGAATTTGTCCAGGCCCTCAACAACTCATTGAACTTTAGCAGTATTTTTTATTTTCTTTTACTTTAAATTTAGGGCAAAAAGGACGGTCAGCTTTACTTTCAAAGCCAGGCTCCTAAAGAAAACGACGACACCAAGAAATTGAAAAGGTCAAATAAGAATAGCAATAATTAAATTAGAGCAAATAAAAGTATCTTCAGCAAAATAAGCGTGTTCGGCAAGAGATGAGTAGCCTTCAAAAATAATTGGACGAGCTCAATAAATATAAATCGTTGGTAATGCACTTGCATTAATCAGGAATTATCAACGAAGATGGAAACCCCCTTTTTCAAAACCCCAATTTAAATAACAACAATGATGCTATGCAATGCAATGACTTTGAATTGAAAAAATATTAAATCTTTTAATTGTATTAACAAAAGTTAAATACAAATGATCACACAGACTTTACATACAACATGCATAAGTTTAATTATCCCACTGTTCACTTTCAATTCTCATTCTTTGACCTTGGATCTTGTAACTCTCTTTTATAAAATATTATTGATCATCTCTGTTTTAAATTGGCTTTTGCTCTTAACTAAGTTTACTATCTTACTTTTGATAGCAGCTTCTTTTACTGAGTTGGATTAAGACTTTTTCAGTTTCAACACTTCAATCTTAGCTTGCTTAACTGTATTTTCTTTAATTTTAATATCTCGTTTTTTTAAACATTTCTCTTTGGTTTCATTCACCAAGCTTAGATTAGAATCCTAGTCATTTTGGATTAAATTTTATTTGATTCCTGCTAATGGAGCTTGGGGTTTAGAGCTTACTAAAGGGACCTCGTCTATAACATTCAATACTTTTAATTATTCAAGGATGTGCTGGAGTTCTACTTAGAAACATCCTTAGAAGTAACTTATTCAAGTTGTGACTTATTTGAAATATGCATTTTATTTTTATGTTGATAAATTTAGCTTTCAAAATGAGACTCGTTTACATCCTCAAATGAGCTAATTTCCCTCTAACCTTCCTCTACTTATTCTTCATGAGTAGAATCATCAATTTAATTTTATACAGGAGTCTGCTTATTTTATTATTGCTAGTAGGATTAGCTCAGGATTGTCTGAAGTTTTGAGAATTTTATATGATTCTCATTTTCCAGAAACTCTTATCTGTATTGTATAGCTTCCTCAACTGTGTCCTATGAGCCTGATATTTGCAAAGCATGCCTCCATTTTCCTTTATTCTCTAGCCTTGCAACTATTCCTATTATTTACTAAGTTGATCTCCTCGAGAATACATCGCATATGATAAGGTAAAGACCACCATTATCCTCAATCTCTTTTGAAGTTTAAAGATATGTTCCCCTGCCTTGCATATCAGTTAAAAGTAAGACCCCAAATCTTTTGTTGCCATTTATTACATTAAATTTGCATTCCAAGTATGCATCAGCTTTAGATCCCTTAACTCCTTTCGTGCTATAGAATTGAAGCTCCCGATATCTTTTGAAGTAAGAGTCGATTATATAATAAGCCCCAGATGCTTCTAAAATAACAGGGGTTTACATTGTTTGCTTCATGCAGATTTCATAAAGGTGTTTACAGTAGTCTAACTATCCGGAATTAATTAGAATATCAGAGGTATGAACCGTTTTATCCGATTTCAAGGATGATAACGTGGGGAATTTTATCTCTTTTGCCCCATATGCCACATCCAGGCAGGTCTCCTCTTTTTTTAAGTGATCGTCAAGCCTGTTAAGCATATTAGCTTATGAGGAATCCGAAAGAAGCGAATCCAGTCTCACATTGCAGTAGGGGAGCCTTCAAAAATGAGCCAGTCATACTCGTCGACAATTAAGATCGAGCTCTTCAAGAATTCTATGAATGGTTTTTCCTATATCTAACTTTCAAAATACTTTTAGGTATAGTAGTAAACCTCAAGCTTATTCTCATACTGATTGTAATTGATATTCAAATTGCTTTTAAGTATAGTGTTTTAGAATCTCTTTTCATCCCGCAAAATAAGGCAATCATTTTTGCCCAAAATTATAGTACTTCTTTGAAATTCTTTTGTCATCATTAGTGCAATTACAGCACAAAGCAGAGTTTGACCATTACCGATGCCAAAGTTGATAAATTGAAATATATCAGTTGTCTACATAGAATAGGATAAGCAAAGTTTCTATAGTGCCAAAAAATTGAATCCTGACATCGCTTCTAATGATTTGATTTACTAAGATTGCTTCGTTATATTTTCTTAAAGATCAAAACAAAACTTTTGAACTTGATCATTCCCTTTATTGAGCTTTTTGAATCTACCAACCATTTTGTAAAATTACGACCCGCTTAAGTCTTCTGCATGTTTGGTGTTCTTAATATTTACTTAATGGAGTTAAGGTTGCCATTAATTAGGTCAGCGATCAAGTCAGGTCTGCCTTTGATTCCCTTTTAAATTTAGATAAAAGTAATTTACTTTACCACTTCAGCTATCTCAGCTACTTTACCAATCCAGCTTGGGTTTCTTTCCTTCAATTTAACTGATATTTAAGATATCAACATTGAAAAATCCACTTGATCGAGATAGTCTCATTTTTTAATGAGTGTTTCTTTAATGTTGTTTATTAATTAGTCAAGCTCGCTGTAGTTTCTTGATTGACAGAGCGCACATATTTAAACAAAGTCCCCAAATAGGTTTATTGGAATTTCCCCATCAATCTAAGCCCTTTGTTTTATCTCAATACTTGAATGAAAGGTTTGTTTAAACACTAAAAAGTATTTGGCAGCAAACTTACCGCTAAAGGGTCAACTTTAAATTATGCAAAAGTCCCCACCATAAGGCGAATAATCCCAATATTTTTGCTGTTAAGGAGAACAAGTTCTTCTTCCATTTATGAGAATTGCTCAACTTCATTGATAAAGATGTAGTTAGAGAGTCCCAAGGTTTACTCCGAATTAGGCTTTGCGCAAGTAGAATCATAGAATTTTTTAAAAGGTCTTTATCTATATCAATAATCTTATTTCTGTAATACAGCAAGGACTGAACAAACAGTCTGGTTCTTATCTGTAAATCCATTTTAGAGTTTAAGTTTAACTCATGAATAAGCCCAAACATTCCATCACAGAAATTTGAAGAGCAGGTTGTTTTAAGATTAATTAAGAACTCCAGCAAGCTCTAACTATTCCTCTAACAGATCTGCTCAATAAATAAATACCTTTCTTGGAGTTTTAAAAGTATGTAATCCCTCAAGTAATTGGATGTGAATTCTGATTGGATCTTAGAGCCGTAGTTGGCTTATGGTGTTAGTGTATTTTATGAATTAAATATGTTTCCTTTAGGGGTATAAAAAAGTACGGATGGTTATTGAATTTAACTAAAATCTACTTTTGCTTTTTGCTGAATATCAAGGCCAGCGACGGATTAGGCTTTAACAGACTTTGAAATAGACTTGGACGTCTTGTTAAGAATGTATTTGCTTATAAATCTGGGGAGATCCTTTGAATCTTTTAGAGGTTTAAACTCCTCAAGCTCGAGTAGCTTCTTTATATTATAATTTTTGGTTGGGAGTATTAACTTTGCCCTATCGATAAGTAAGGGATCCTCTGCTCCATCATAAATGAATTTTCTTCCCCGTCTTCTTGCGCTGGATTCTACATCTCCTTTATGGCATACTAGACTCTAGAATCCAGGAGGTTCAGCATCTACAGAATATATTATATCCTCGGTGAAAATAAGTGAATAGTTTTTAAAATTATGGCCTTTTTAGTTAAAGGATTAGATTGAGTCCTAGCTTTCTTGATCAATTTCCATTTGTAATTGCGCTTTTAATTAAGATTGGCGGTAACTTTTTTAATTTAAATTATTAAGAATTTAAAGTTGTCTTAAATTATTCTTATTTAAATCTAAATTCAAATCCCACAGTTTTAATTGATAAAATCTCAAGTTTAAGGGTATTCTCTGTTTTTTAGTACCTTGGGATCCAAATATGACGCTGAGATATTCCTAAATGCATGAGTAGAAGGCAATCAATAGCACCATCGAAAAATCAATTTGAAAAATTAAAATTATACCTTACTTCAAGTTTGATGTTTTGGAGGGCTGGAGTGTTTAAAAAACGCTCTTTTTCAGATTCAAATTAAGAATTAATTAAGAATAATAAGATAAATTAAGGTTAAAAGCCAATCGTAACAGCAACTTAGCTTACTTTTAAAGACTCCAGGAATTTTAGGAGGCTGTAGATTGGTTAGATGGATTCAGCAGTTGAATTGAAGAAATAAAAGCAAGTAGATAATTACACAAGCCTGCTAGTAGATTTCACTCCACAAGTTCATAGACTAAGCTAAACAATTATGAGATGAAACTAAAATGATTATCTGAAATATTAAACTTGATAACAAGCGGCCCTAAGTTAGAGTGGAAGTAAATAGAGACCATACTTCAGTCTATTATATCACATATCATAAAATTATTCGTTAGTTACTAGATTAAAAATCTAAAATAATTCTGAATGATCATTTCTCAATCTTTACATTATAAGCATACATTTTTATCTATTTTGAATTCGTTTTATACTTCAAAAATTTTACCTTATTTAAAACTCATACTCCTCATAAATGACTCTAACTTGAATGAAATTTTTGCAAACCTATATGTGTTTTATTATTAAGATAAATTTAATTTAAAATTGGGTTTTTAAGTAGTGTTAGAAAGACTCTCTTGCCAATCTTTATTATAAAAACCATAATTCTGTAGATTATCTCATCTATCGCAACTAAAATCACGATTAATACCATAAATAATAACAATAGCGACTATTTGGATCTCTTTATGAACCTGATTATGAAATAATTATTATTTCTCTTTCTTTTTATAACTGCTGAGTTTTTCAAACAGTATAACTATACCGGCTTGCTTTTTCAAATACAATGTCAGCATCTTATGTAATTTTGTTAACAAAATCATCTACTTGAAAAGTATCATTTTATACTGGTAAAGTTCATTTAAGTATTATTCTTGCTTGAGGAACTTTAATTAACTTGAGACCTTCTTCTGGTATCAATAAGCACAAATTTCTCTCTAGTAATAGAGATAAGTGTTGAAAATAAGCTGTTGGGATTTCCACAAAATACATAATAATATTACTATTTATTAAGATGATTATTAATAGCTTGTCATTGAGTTGAATCATGTAGATTTTAGCATAAATTATGTTGAGAATTCATCTTCTTTATTGTGTGATTTCATATGTTACTCTGCAAGCAACTTATAAATTAATAAAAATGTAAATAATGAGAGCTTATATCAAAGATTATAATTGACTTAGTTAAATATTTTATTTGATCTAAAAATATTAGATTAGATCAAAGTTAATTTGAAAAATAGAGGAAGCTAAAAATTAAGTATCTATCATTGAATGGCTTTCATATAATTAAAGCTTAATGCTATTATTATGAGGAATTCCATGAACAAATACGATTTCACTATAGATATACTAATATATATATTGGATTATTACTTTTATTACTACTACTAAAGATGGAGCTTGGAGCAACAACATTAGTGGGCACTGATAGAGTTGAAGGCGAGGGACATGGCCCCCAGGACCAAGCTAGCTGCTAGCTCCGAAGAGACTAGTTTTCAATTCTTAGGTGGTGACTGTAAAAAAAAAGAGAAGCTGATGAGGTTATGTGCATTGATAACGAAGCTCTTTATGATATCTACTTCAGAATTCTAAAATTCTCACTCCAACCTATGTTGATCTTAACCACTTGATCTCAGCTGGTACCTTAACTTTACCTACTGCTTCAGATTCCCAGCTCAATTGAACTCTGATCTCAGAAAAAAATAAAAACGGGAATTTACAGCTACCACCGCACTACTGGAGGCAGGGGAGTGCACCCCAGGATAAATCCCGAATGGCAGTTAGGGACCTAAAAGGCTGGCCACCGGTAGTCCAGTAAGGCCCGTAGACATTAAATATATTAAACCTAATCAACTAATCAAAATTTAAACTAACATATTTAATAGTAGTAGTAATAAAAGTAATAATGATTATATATTAAGTACTAGATTATTAAAGTTAATCTCTAGTATTTATTTTACCTTTCAGTTAATATCTAATCTAATCTAATCTATATATATTGTAAATATAAATACTTTATAGAGGTATCAATGATTATACAATTATGTATAGCTTTGAAAAAATGGTTAATTTGACCAAAGCTTTATTTAAATAACTTTAACTTTAAATAAATCATCCTCATTAGAAATCTAATCAATAGAGCTAAAAACTTTAATTTCTAAGAAATCATCATTTCTCTTGAAGACCTGTATTTTAAAGCTTTAAGAAACAAAAGAGGAAATAATATAAATCAGCTATAAAATTGATCCTGTTTTATTAAGCATTTATATAATATTGTTTGTCATTTCATATAACCTCAAAGAGTGGTTAACTAGTTTCTAATCATGCATATTAAATTTTATGGCATTTAAATGCAGATAAATCTAAGTAACTTCATGAATTCAATGATATAAAAAATGACCCTTAACTAAGAACAAAAAGATACGGATATAAAATAGATAAATACTATTTAATAGAGGTGAAAAAAATATCATAAAATTTATTTCAAGAAAAAATCATTCTTCTAAAAAAAAAAAGACTATTTATGAAAGTCTAGAAATCATTTATACATTAACATTATTGTTAACTAATATAAATCACTCTTTTGGGAATTAAAAATATAAAAAAAGGTTTATATATATTTTTAGAGACTTTTCAAAGAGTTTAAATTACTCATTAATAATTTACAAAGATATTTTACTAGAGAAAAAGTCCATGTTAAGTAATTACTCTTAGTTTCAGGTTTTTGTATCTCTAAGAGTACTCACCTGTTGATTTAAAAAGGTATCAATTTTGGAAGAGAAACTCAAAATTGTACGATCTTCAGCATTTTACCCTTGGATAAGTTGTCCTTTGTTCTAAAGAATGATAAGAAAATAGAAGCAAATTTGGGGTGTTGACATGACCATTAGATGATAACTTATATAACTTAGTTGAGTCGATTTGTACCATCAATGGACAGCTAGACAACGAGTTAAGGCCACTGGAAGTTATGGTCAAGGAAATTGGGGTTTGGTTAAATCATCATTTTATTAAAGATTTGTAAAGATTATACAATTAATACTGTAAAATTCCAGCATAAATAGACACCGAGGTCATTAGATGGACCAATGATAATACAAGAAAAAAAATATTGGGACTAGACAAAATAAATCTTTTTTGCAAGATTTACTAATCTTTTATAAACCCCAAAACCCCATCGTTATCTTTTCAACGAAGTATTATAAGCAATAAATTAATCAAGTATAATTAAATTAAATAAGTACGCTATATAATCGAGCATCAATCTTCAGCTTGTCCATCAACCAAAATAAGCTGCTTGCTAGTGCCGTCGTGGAGGTACTAATTATTCCCTATTTTTAAAAATTTAAATCTTAGGATCATGCTAATTGTAATTTTGTGTAGCATCTTGAATTCTCGTTTTAGGATTTTGAGCATTTGAGCAATTGCTCTTTTGTTATTGAATTTATGGTTATATGAATGATTATGATTGTTGCTATTGAACTGGAATAACTTATTCTATTTTTTAGATTATTGAACGCTTTTAAATGTTAGTTACTCGAGTATTTATTGTTTAAATATTTTCATGAATTATGTTCATGTTTCTAGTAATGTTTTCTTTGCAATCTTCAATCGTCTCATTAAAAGTGTCTACTACACACTTAAGTTATTTCTAAACATCTGCAATAATTATTTCTAAAAGATTTACTTATTCACTATCTTAGGCTGTTAGGATTTTTAAGGTATCTTCCATATTCTTAAAGCCATTAGTTGAATCCTAACATTGTTTTTTGATTTCCACTATTTAGTCATTTATGAAAAATAAGTGGAAATGTATAATTTAAAATGAAAATGAATTTTAATAAAAAGTATTAGTATAGACAAATACAGAAAATGGAATCAGAAACAGCTTTATCTTTTTAATATTGACCTTCGTACTTTGCTCCATCTGGCCACACCTACTTTGTTGTTCCCATCTTTTTCTAATTTCACTTGAGATTTCGGTTAATTGACTTCGCTACTCCTGGTAAGTATTGCTGAAATATAAAAATTTTAGATATATTTTTTATAACTTACAAATTTTAGTGAATGACCACCATCTTCACCAACACCATCTTAAGACTTCATTTTATTATAATTTATTATCAATTTAATTAATCAATTTCCTATTATAAATTATGATTGATCCTTCTAACATTTTTTGCCATTGACTCTTACGTGGCAACACCAAGAGTGGGTGCTACTTTTTTGATATCTTCAACTAATATCTAGAATGTCGGCTAAATTTCCTCGCGTCCTTCAGCAACTTGCCTTGATATTTATTCAAAATCAACACATTGGAACAAGGATTCCAACTTTGTAACTCTATCACTAGATTCCCAAATTTGATCCGTTAATTTAAAAATTGTGGAGTTTATAATAACTCTGGTACCTATTCAAGTATCATATTACTTGAATCTTCCCGAGCTTACTACGTAAGCCCCCCCCCCCTAACTTTTTCTCAATTAGCTCATCAATTTAGTTAAGCTCAGGGAATGTTGTGTCGCTATGTATTTGCTAAAATTCCGTCTCTGTGTGTTTCAAGTCAATTACAGTGATTAAAAATCCATTCCTGTGATAATGCTTTAGTCTTCATTCTTTGAAGGAGTTAAGGAAGTTTGGCTTTGGTTCGATTTATCATCAATATTCTGTTCTCCCTAGCATGTGTAAGATTAGCATTTTTTCTTATTAGAATTTTTATTCCTTTTATTTGTTGGAGTTGCAGCTTTGATATCACACTTTCTCGAATTGAGAGTAGAAACTTGCCAATTTTTGTGAATATTTATAGTAATAGCTCCAAATTTCTTTTTGAGGAAAATTTTGACATCCTTGTAGGTCTACTTCCCAAGTATACCTTGCTTCTTAATAAGGTCCAAGATCTTTTGCTTTAATTCTTTTCACTTTAATTCCATAAGTTGCTCTTCATTGAAAAAATCAGCTGTGTATCCGGAGTTCTCATCACATTAATCTTCAAAAAAAGAAGATTAAATTTTCTATTTTTGTTTAGCTTTTGATGTCTTCCCCATAAATTGTAAGTTATTACTAGTTCAAATGGCTTGCTTATATAGCATTTCATGCTTCTATATTTAACTTTGATGAAAGCCCATACATATTTTTTGTTTTATATTATTAGTAACATTTGATAGAGTTATTTTAATGGCACCTACTCTAAGATTACTATTTAATTTTGTTGATTCATAAGTTTATTTCATATTAAATTCCAAAATATAAAAAAAAATTCTAACAAACAATCACAAAGTATTACAAAGTAAAACAATTTGTTTTATCAATCATTGATTAACATAAATTTAGTATTTAAAATTAAATCTAATATGAATAAAAAATACTCTGACAAACTCTCAGAATTTCTAATTTTATGTTAGATTATTAGCATTGAATTATATCAATCATATTAATTTTTGCATAAAGCGTTAATAAATATTTAGAAATATACAAGCTAGTAAGTTTATATAATAGAAAACTTGAAATAAAAAGTTGAATATAGGTTTTAGACCTATGGTTTTATACTGAGGTATGGGTCTAACTACCACTTTAATAGAAGCAAAACTTTGGCCAGTTATTCAACTATATCCACACTTTTGGGTTTGTCAATTTATTAGGTTAAGAAATTCTTTTTCCATCACCATAACCTTGTAGAAGGAAAGAAAAGTGGTAAGCTCTCTTGTACTAAATTTTACCCTGAAAATTTCCTGCGCTTCATCACATCTTTCGAGATGCTTGATATGCAGAAAGGACTTTCTCTTGAAATCGAGCTCTTCTTATTACTGATAGGTTTCCTCAGTACCATTTTGACTGCTTCTCAACTCCATAGAATCTACAAAAAGTTCAAAATAAAATATAAAGTCATGAAAACTAAACACAGGATGAATCATAATTAAGCTTAAAGATTACTAGAGTAAAGATTATCTAGCTTCAGCTCCCTAATATAGCAAGTTCATAGTCCTAATAAGATAATTTATATCGATGAGATAATATTAAAACCATTCCAAACTAGTTCAAAGACATGGGCTCCACAGTACAGTAACTGCATTGCTAACAATTTAGGTATGAATCTCAAGACTCAAGCTGTTATTGTGGGAATAAATTGGGAACCTGGATTAGAGGGTTATATGATCAAGCCATTTTCAATTTACACAATAGACTGCTAAGACATGCTAGAGTATTTAAGAGTTGTCAATTAGAACACGCAAGTTGTGATATTCTGGGATAATCTGCGTAACCACCATAGTCGAGCTGTCTAAGATTTAATAAGAAGTTATGGATGGAAATGCCTCTTCAATGCTCCATACTCTACTGAGTACCACTGCATTGAGGAGGTTTTTTCTAGAATAAAGCACCATTACAAAACAAACTTGATAAACTATGACTTCAAGTATTGTGGTAGTGAACAAATAAAGCTGATTAAAAGCTCAATAGAAAGTGTGAAAAGAAAAACAGTACAAATAATTGTTGATAGGTATTTAAATTTAATGAGAGACTTTATCCGATTGAATTAATTTAATTAGTGAATATAATAATTTATTTCAAATAACATTTTTCATTCCATCTCCAAGTCCGATGGCTTGTGCTTTCCCTATCCTTCCAAGAATGAGGAAACCTCCTCGGTCATTATATTCTTGGACCCATAACCCTCTTACTCCTCCTTGAACTTGAGAAAGGGTTTTGATATTTTGTGATACTGTCTTTTCTGCTTTTCCCTCCTTGGCTTTGCTTTGAACTTAACCATCGATAGGGTTTTGCCCTTTGTCTCTATAAAAATACAATAAATAAATAAAAACAATTACTAGAATAAAATGGCTCACTCTCGAGCTTTTAAAAATGTCTTCTCTTATATAGATCAAGTCTTATTTATTCTCTTCAAAGGTAGTAGCATTCCTCATTCTGTTAGCTTGTTTTATAAGTTCACTCACATAATTAAGCCAGAGAGTCCCTAATACGCCATACAAGTACTTTCTGTCAGGTAGCACCCGATTGTCGTCGGAGTAATTCATGAACTTCATGATGCTTTAATCATCCTAAATTTACTCGAAAATCTCTTTAACTGAAAGCTCTTCATAATAAGGCACATTGAAAGTTTGAACATCGGCGCTTTTAAGTAGGTCTTTTTTGCCTGCCAGAAAATCCTCGAGAAATCTCATGGTAGTTTGGTTATATGGTGGGAGGTAGTACCCCTCTATAAATATTATAATAATTTAAGCTTACTATTGAACTTCAGGAATATAATCAGGTCTTTCTTGGATCTAAACCTTTGTTGGAGCTCCCTATAGTCATGGCCTCTGACTTCTTCACTTTGCATCCTAGATAAATATTAAATAATTGATAAATATTATACCAATTTGTTATTTCTGTTTAGTTACTTTGAATCTTGAGGAGATTCTTGAGCTCTTTATTGAAATTCATGAAAAGCTAGCCAATTTTCTATTGATCAGAATTTTTTAAGGTGAATATTAAATTTTGTAAAAGGTTATTAAAAAACAAATTGTTTAAAAAGTAACTAGCAAGTAATGTAGCTTCACCATTGATATAATTTATAAACATAATAATTAGTGGTATTTTTTATTTAGGTATTAGTTAGATTTATTATTTCTCATTTTGTAGGTTTATATGAAAAGTTTGAAAGAAAATAATTGGACATACATACTAGTCCAAAATAAGGCAATAATTAACTTACTTCTTAAAGTTTTGCTCAAGCTGACATAGACTTGTTCTCAAGTAATTAGTGATTATATTCCCTATATAAAAAGTAATTATATTTCAACTAAAATTTACTTCATCATCGAAAGAGCCAATCTATAATAAATTTTAAATAATTTAACACTCAAAATACTAACCCTTCTTGGTAGTTTTTCATTATAGTAAAGTCTAAGTTTAAAATCTTTGTTTATTTTTAGCATTTTTTAGTTTAAAAGTATGTTTTGTAAAAGAAATACTGGTTAACTTACCTTTTTTAAATTGATTAGACTACCATTATTGAGACCTGCCATACTTCTCTTCATTATTATTAATTTGTAGTTTTAATTATTAAGTTTAATTTAAAAGTATAATGGGAATAGATTAATTACATTGTTAGATAATAGAAATTATAAAAAAATTAATTATTAAAAGTTGTATAATGGAACCTATGACACTTAAAACAAAGCCCTTTTATTTGTAAGTAAATTCATTTTCTTCATTTTTTAATGAAAGTGAGATTTTACTCATTTTTTGTGGAAAAGTGAGATTTTACTCATTTTAAATATTTAGTGAAGTGGAAGGGGATATTTGGTTTAAATTGAGGCAAGGTTATTGGTGAAGCTATATTTTCAGAGATAATATTTAGTCAAGAATCAATGCTCGGAAAGAGAAATAGGCTCGAGGTGGTTGATGACACATTAAGATAATAGTGCAGATACTGTGATTTTTCATATGAAAGCAAAGGGTCACTTAGAACTCATGTGAATCTAAAACATTAAGTTGAGAATGCAGATACTAAGGCATGGGAGAAGGAGATGAAGTCAACTTGCATCTTTTGCAACCAAAAATTTGGAAGAGTATTTAACTGCTAGAGACATTATGACTCATGCAAGCTAAAACCCATTGATGCTTAAATAATGAAAGAAAAACTTCAAAAACAAAAAACTTCAGGGATATATCAGGGGGATCAAATTATTAAAATCAGAATTTACAAAAACTATGAGCTAGTTGCAATAAAAAGAAAAGTCAAAATTCTCACATACAAAACACTCACAAAGCCTATAAAGTTTAGAGAAGATATAAATGATATTAAAAATGGCAAGAGATAGCTTAAGATTGCTTGAAAAGGAATGGTAAGCTTTATGAAGTTGTTATGATGGACCCAGCATGGAGACTCAAACAAGACCTTCCCTATGATACTGTGTCAGACTAAGATTTTTTGAATATGCCAATAAACTTAGTGCAAGAGAGGGTAATTCTCATAATATGGGTTGTCAATTAGAAAAGACATTTGGCACAAGAATTCATCAAGAAGCATGGGTACGAGGAAGTTGATGAGGGCATGTGGTTGAAGCAGACAAAGACTGGAAAAATACATTGTGGATGGGGCTTTTACACTTCACACTGCTTTGAGAAATTCATCATAGATAAAAAAGGTAATGTCAAGGACATAGTATCATATCACAGAGCAGAGAATGTAGTAATAGCTCCAGTCAGAGAACACTCAAGAAAACCAGATGAGATTTACAGCTTTGTTTAGAAAATGTGTCCTGACAAACTAAATCTGGAAATTTCCGCAGAGGAGCACAATGTAAGACCAGGTTGGACATCGTTTGGCAATGAGCTAGTGGAATAAAATGATTGATCACATTATAATTAAATTTATAAAGCCTTCTACATCTAGTTTATGCATTACTTTTATTTTTGTAAAATTTTTGGATGGGGTGTACAATTCTGGAATTTTTGAAATTCCAGCACCATTCTGGAACTCCAGATCCAATGAATCTGGAATTCCAGATACAGAACTGGAATTCCAGATCTTTATTTGCAATTCCAGTTCTGTACAGGGATATCTAAATATATGATATCAATTAAAATTTGAGTTAGATTGAATTTTTAAAAAAAGTATAAAATATAATTTTATATATTATCAATTATCATATAAATTTTTTGTAAAAAAATTAATCCAAATTTAATTCTTATCATAGTATTATTCAAAGTTAAATTAATTTTTTATCTCTCTTATTATTTTTTTACAAATAGTGTTTTCATTTTTCTAATTATAAAAAAATCAGTAATAACTAAATTTGCATAATTTGAAACTTTTCTCATCGTTGATTTTATATCTGTTCAGTTTTACAATAAAACATAAATAAGTAAATATTCTAGATTTTAAAGTTGTTTTACTTCTGGAAAGTATTTTTATGATAAAAAATTTTAATAAAAATATAAATAATTCATAGTATATAAATACATATTATAATTCCTGTTAATTTAATTGTGATATAGATCGAGAGACATAAAATTCAATCATAAATAAAATAATATATTTAAAGAATTTGTATCAATGATAAATCATTTAATATAGATTATTAAATATCCATGATAATGTCAAAAAATTAAAATTTTAAATAGATATTTTCCTAAGTTTTAAAATAATTACACTTTTATTTTATTATTACTTATGATAAATTAAATTTAATGTAAGTTAAGAATTTGACTTTCTTTTAAAATTAAATAGTGATTCTTAATATTTAAATTTATTAATATTTAAAAAAAAATTTATTTTTCACCAATAAATATATTATTTATATCCAAAAGAAATTTCACATAAATTTAAACTTCATATAGTTGTTTCAAACAAATTGCAAAGGCCTTATTATTTCTCTAATTTAAAAAACCATTTATTTTAAATGGCTCAAAATGCTTTAATTTTACTAATAGTAATAAAATGAACTATTTAAATATTAAATAACATATGAGATATCGCTTATTTGTTTCAGATGTCTAATTTAGAAGTATCAAATAATTATCTTAATTTTTTCACAAAATTGTCTAAAGTTATAATGAATATTTCTTTATAATATAATAATTAATTCTATGAATAAAAAAAATTTTTTATTCAAAATAATAATATATTAAGCTTTAATAATTCTAATTAATAGATTCAGGAAATAAGTCAGTTTGCTATAATTTAAGTGCTTATGGAAAATATTTTGAATAATTACATTTTAATAAACAACATAATTCTCTACACTTTTTTTTTATCATAATCTTTATTTTTCAAGAATATTAAAAACTAATATACTCATTCTTGATTTGGTAATCATAAATATAGAAATTGAATTGGACTTTATTATTATTATTTTAATATTTGAAATAGTTATTTTATTTGATAAAATTTAAGTATATATTTTTAAATTATGTATATTTAATAGATTTAAAAAATAGTCTTATTATCAGGTTTTTGATATTAAAACTTGCACTTATTTATTATGTCTACAATTTTATAGATTATTTTTATTTAAATATATCTTAAATGATAAACTAGGTATATTATAAAAATAAATTATTTATTCATTTTCATCTAACTTATACTTAATGCAAAATATAATTTTTTGAAAACTCCAGATCCAATGAATCTGGAATTCCAGATACAGTTCTGGAATTCCAGTTCTGTATCTGGAACGTTTTTCACCATTCTGGAATTTTTTTCACCAATCTGGAATTTCAAAAAATTCCAGAATTGTACACCCCATCCAAATTTTTAATGAATATCTATATCATAAACAATCTTAGATGTTCATAAAAAAATGAGATATATCAAAATACAAAAGACTTTTCAAAATGACTGATTTTTCTTCAATTACGAGCATTTGAACTGTGTGAAGTACATTGACTTTATATTGTATGAATTTTCTAAAATTTTAAATAATTTTGTTGCGGGATTTTATCTCCAGGTGGTGGTGATTTTTTCCCATTCTAATAAAAATCTTTGGAATAATTCTTCAAATAACTCTGTTTTCTAATGATTTCAATTATAGACAAAACATAAAAATGCTGCTTTGTAAAATCAAAAATCTTATTTATAAAATTAATTAAGTTAAGCTAAATAAGAATAACCTTCAAACCTAAAAGCTAATATTCTCATATCATAAAGTTGTTATTCTATTGAATAGGCTACTAATTCAATAGGTTGCTTTCTTAGTCAAAGACTCCACCATCGTGAAGTTGCATCACGATCTATTTATAATTGACAAGTTCATCTATCTAACCTCTTAAGTCATTCATTTTGTCTCTTACCCGTTGGTTTTGCTCCAAAATTTTGTGTTTAGACTTTGAGCCAATGTGGAGACTAGCTTTCTACTCTTCCTAGTCATTTTGCCTGGATTTTCTTTTAGTACTTTGTTTTAATAATAAGGAAAATCTTCCCTTGTTTACTAGATTTAAGTTAAATTATATACTTGACTTACCACTGTAACTAATGGAATTGTTGAGGGCATCTAAAAATTAGGGCTTCATGTGTACAATATTGTTTTGTGAATTATCAAGCCTTGCTCCTTTTTATTCCTTGGCTCTCAAAATCATCTAGTTAATTCCTTCAGTTTCAAGAGTCAAGAGAATATCAGTGATCCACTTTTTATATAAATGGAGCCAAACCATTTAATCTGGCAAATACATCAATATTGAGGGCTTGTCTTCAGCATACGATAAAAAATTGTCTGCGGTAAGTCCCTCAATCTGTGGAATTGCAGATAGAATCAGATCGCTTCGTTTCAAAAACTATAACAAAGTCTAACAAAATATAGTACCTCTTTTTATCCTGTAAGAATGCTTCTGAAAAAATAAATATTTGAGCAGTTGAGTTTGGGCAGGTATGCCCCACACTCCTATATGAGAAAATCGTGGAGTTCTTTCTTAGAACCTATTTAGATCTAACTTCACTAACATGAACACCCTGCAGATGGTTGTTCATCGTGCCTTATTAAATATAAATACTTTAATATTTTTATTATTAAGTTTTATTAATATATTTGTATAGTAATTTGTTATAGTTTGTGAGAGTTATAATCTCACTTATAGTTTGAATTTATATTGCCCTACAATGATTATTCTATATAGTAATAATTTTAAATTAAACTTAAAAATTATCAATACATAATATGAAGAAGTCTAATCTTCAGAACTTTAAATAATCAGACATATGAGACTTTTTGCTTTAAAGCAATTAGATATAGCATTCACAAGATGAGGAAGATGAGGTTTAACTTTAAGACTCTGTGAATGATGAGAATATCTAAGATGAGTTAGTTTACTGTAAAACAACTTGCTTGATGTCTCCTGGTGACATTGAAGTTGAAGTTAAAAGTTAATTTCTCTAACAAAATATCACATTCAGAGATTAGAAGCGAGAGTATTACTCAATATAGAAAAATAAATATTTAATACCTAAATTATTGATCCCAAGAGAATTGTGAATACCATGGAGGGGGAAAATAAGTAAACGAGCGCTTAAAGCGACGAGTAAATCAATGCTTCTCTGTTGCTAATCCAAGAACTTAGTTAAAGGAGGTCCATGAATAGCAATGCAATGAATAGTTAATTTTAATTGTAAGGTCATAAGGAAAACTCCCTCATTTTTCCTAATTAAGACATTCAACAGCAATATGATAACTCTTGTGTAAGTAAATATAAAATTTATTTTAACCCCCCCCCCCCATTTTTATTATAGATTTGTTAATGATCCAAGAAACTATTTAGATTCACACAATAGATTTCCTGTGTTTGTAGGCTTATTAAGCATTTATACTTCAATCATGGATGTACCAAAAAATAATTAATGAAAAGATTTAAAATCAAAATTTCTTTAGTTAACAATGCTATTAATGATAGGAATGATAAGGCCATAAGAAAGAAAAAGAATATTAAAACTTAGAAAATTTATTTGATAAAGTTAATAGAAAATGTTATTAGTAAAATTAGGTAAAATTCTCAATAAATTATATCTGCTAAGTAAATTCAAAATCATTTGCACATCATGTTGAACCTCAGGGTACCTTTATAAAAATCTGAAAGATTATTAAACATGAAATTGGATATACTTATAAGAAAGTATTTCACATTGATAAAAGATCAAATAGCTTAGAATGTTTGAAGCAAAGATAACTTGCTGCCAGCCATTATGCAAACTTTATGAGTTAAAATAAGTTAATAATTAACATTGACGAGAGTGGAATATAAAGCTTAAGTTATTTAAGGAGAGCCTGGAGCATGAAGGGAGACCGTAACTGTAATGATTAATTAATTAGATACTATGGAGTTAACATAATTGCAGCCTGATTTAGTGATGGTAGAGTTTATTATACACTGAGCATTGGAAAGAACAATACGACAACGTTTCTTTACTTTCTACTATAAATAATTGAAAAATTAGATTTATGCTCTAATCAGGGGAGGATGAACACTGTTTTTTTTATTAGATAATGCTACATACCACAAGAGTGTTACTACACTCCCAAAATCAAGACTTTATCAAATATCTGTACTATGTTTGGGGCCTTATCAATTCACAATGGCCCCTATAGAAAAACTTTTTGCGGTAATCAAGAAGAATTAGAATCCTATAACTTAATCAACAAGTAAGGAGGAGTTTATAAAAACTCTCACACAAAGTATCCAAAGCAAGAATTTTTCTTGAATGTAGAATTGTTATTACAGCTGTCTTAAATTTGCTAAAGGTGCAATACTTCAAAAAGAAATATGGTATTTGTTCCTGAAAAATTAGAAGCATTCTACTCTTTATGGAATGAATTTGACTTTTTAGCAAAAAACTTTTACATGTATAGAAATTTACAAAACATGAGTTTAGAATTAAAGAAGTTAAAATATACCTAATGAATTCTTTAACTTTAAGCTATTAAAAAGCATAAGCTGATTCAAGAATGAATATTTATAATTAATAAATATTAAAATTATAGTTTATTAATTAAATTATAATTCAATAAAGATTTAAATTTCTCATCTCCTTATATCCTACTATTTCATTGCCAACATGTACTGTATGAGGCTTATCAGGGTGAGATCTTGTGAATATCTCCAACCTATACTGTTATGGGAAAGTTTGGTCAATAATATCCCAGAATTCTTTTGGTTTCTCGGAATGCTGCTTTCTTACAGTCTCAATTTCTGTAGGAATTAAATCTAATATTTTTGAATCAATGTTGCCTTTTACTCCAACAAGGCAGTACTCTATTGAATATTCTGGATGAACATTATTGATCAAATTTTCTTTTAGGTGTGAGCTTTACCCATTTAATAATAATCTTTTTAAGTGAATACCCAAATAATTTTAAGTGATTAGCACCATCTTTTTAAGAGTTGTGAAACGTCCAATTAAATATAATTCCTTGCTCTTAAATTAAAGGTAAAGGTATCTGTTTCAATCTGTGTATTAGTAAATATGAATAAGGTGTTGATTTTTATCTTTTCAAGGATTATCTTCAACAACTATGGAAGATAATCCACCTGTTAATTTGAGAATAGATATATGTAAGTTCTCCCAAAAATAATCATTTCTAACATTGACTTGTAATATTATTGGTTCTGCTTTAGTCATTTTATCTGCAAAATATAACTCCCATTGACTACAAATTTAACCACCTTTTATCTCATAAATAAATTCTGGAATTTTAAGTTCACTTCAATTTGGGTCTTTATCATACTTTTAAAGCTTCATTTTTTCATAATTGCTTGCCTCGAGTTGTTCTTATTCGAAAATAAATTAGCTTGAAATAATCTTAGTCTTGTCCAAAAGATGACATATACCCATATGAGTATTATATTAATCAGATTATTTGAAAATTCTTTTGCATCCTTGGCACTCAAGCTTTTATAGAAGTTCCTCTGCCCTTTAAGTTTTATGTAGAAGTTTGCTTTTATTAGGTTTACTTCAATGATTTTATCTTGTTTTAGGGCATTTATATCCTGATAAGCAGAAATTACAGACAAAACTTTTGTATTAAATAGGTCCTTGAGTTGCAAGCATCTACAGCTTTTAAAACAAAGTCTGATCTTTCAAACTCATTTGCTGAAACATTGTATTAATGTTATATTTTTATTATTCTTGTTTGGAAAAAGCACCTAAGCTTAATAAATATTCTCAAACATTCAGAACTTGAATATTTGTTTTAGTGATAACATTTGCAAAATAAGAGTCTTCACTGTTTTAGCATTTTCCTGAAATTAAAGTTGCGACGGTATTTTATCACCAGTGGGTGATGATTTTTCCCGTCAATAAAAATTCCAAATTTTGATGAAACTTAAAGTAACACCTCTATTTCATAATTGATGTGATGAAGTTTAATTGTAGTCAAATCATCATAAATTGCTTTCATAACTCTATATACTTGTGACATGGATATGGTCAAGTAAGGTTACTCTGACTATAATAAACTTTTGAGTATTAGAAGGGCAAGGAATCCAATTTCCATAATAAGTGTCCACAAACCACTCTGAATGCATGTTTATGTGACCACAAATGTTATATAGTATACTATTATGACTATTCTCGAGCCAAGTGGTCCAATTCAAGTTTGCTAAGAAAATATATTTCTTGAATATGTTTATACATGCTTGCACATAAAATACAATATGGTTTATTTAGCAATCAACAGAAAATCAATGGGTAAATTTAGCCTTAAGGCAGTTTTTAGTTTTGTTATTTGTTTATTGTCTTTCCAAATTTACATAAAATCATATTTTCTAACTAAATTAGGGGATTATTTTTTCCAGATAATATAATGTATCCTCTTTCGAAGGGCTGTGGATAACTAAATTATAAGATCTCATTCAGTAATATCAATTTTATATAATAGTAAAAATAATACGCCTGAAGTAATTTTGATAATGATATTGTACATTTTAAATGATTAAAAACAAAGATGTTTTAATATTAATAGTTTAATTATAAATAAATATGTTTTCATGTTGACCAGAGAAATTGATTGCATTTCAATATAATGTTCCAGTATAAATATAATGAATATAAATCATCACATTAAAATGGATGTATTATTGCTAATAATATTATTAAACCATTACACTTTTTCTATATGCTTATATTTAATTCTTTGATTAGTTTTTTAATAATTATCTAATTTGTCAATCAATAATTAATTTATTTTTTATGTTGAACTTTGAGTATTCTCTATCAACAGATGTGACTATATTTATCTCATGATAATAAGCAGTTAATAATCCCTTTTGCTTCTCATTGAGACCATTGATTTACTCATTATTTAAGTAATAGTACACATTGCTGGTGTTGGAATATTTATACACATTAAACCAATTTATTATTAATTATCAAAAGTATGTCTAGAAAATTTAATATATCATTACACTGATTAAGAAGTAAGATATTAAATTATTTACATTCATTTCACAATAAATGAGTATAATTCCCAGTATTCATAATATAAAGTGATAAATACTAAGAAGTGCAAGTTTATATCTATAGCGAAATCAATTTTACATAATTATGTCAAGTCATTAACACATTATTTGCAGTAACAGCAAATAATTGGCTTGTAATTATTTATTTAGTAAATGTACTACTTTTAATAAAATAGTGCCTAATTCGTCAATGAAAGCTAATAAGAAGCAGAATCTTTATGGATTTATCAACACAACTTACTAGTCTTTTTCAATTGTCATTTATTACAAAATCTTCTCTTGTAATTTCATCTTTAAGATGATAGTTAAATACTTGTATGGGGACACTATATTTAATTAATTGACTTGTGAAACTTTAATGCATTTTTCTTTTATTATTCAGCTGTAATCTAATCAATAATTTACTTAAAAAATAGAGAGTGTAACAGCTTTACTTATCAAAATTTTACAGATGATACCGAAAACATAAAGTTCTTAAATAAGCTTAAGAACTTTGAGATTTGAGATTACGAATATGAAGTAAATTCCATTTCTTATGGTTGTACTAATAATTGAAGTATAATGTTGTATTGATATAATTGTATTTTAGTTTTTTCTTTTTTTAGCATATATGATCCATTAACTAAATTAAAATATTGGAAACATAATTTTATAATGAAAATAGTTTTTTAATTCGCATTTTCATCTTAAAAATAGCGTTTTAAATCTGTAAATATTAGTAGGCTTTATTAATCTCTAATTACCTTTAAACTTATTATAGAATTTAGTAGACTTACTTAAAATGACCTAAAATTAAAGCAAATTACCTTGCTAAAATTACTATTTAAAAAGGCAATTACACACATATTCCTTAATAACACATTTTTTTATTCATAGTTATCATATCTTTCTTTATTAATAATAATAAATGTATATAGTTATATTTAGTAATATACATTAATTATGATGGGGGCTCTCTTACCGAAATCATAATGATCTTGTGAAGAAAACTATTCTGAAACAGTGGAGGACGAGTAAAACTGATGAGGCGAGGGACATGCACCCCAGGACTACACCTACAGGCACTTTCAACAGGAGCGTACTAGGTTCAAAGCTGCAAGTTTCAGATGTTTTGCCTTAAAAAACTTCCCTGAAATTATGAACAACGATCTCTACATTGCAGGTGAATCATATGCTGGCATTTAGGTACCAAAGTCAACTTGGGGAAATAAAAAAACAAAAAACCCTAATCAGTTGATAACGATAAATACTTCGAACTTATGATGAACAATGCATGGAAAATCTATGATGGTGGTAAAAAGATAATTAAAGACCCTTTCAAAAAAACCGGAGCTACTGTTGGAGCGAAAGTTTAAGTTTTGAAAACCGCGAAATAAAATGGTAGCAAGAGAATAGACATGCAGTTCAATTTCAGAGATGAAAAGATGCGCGAAAAAAATATTTAAAAATGCGGTATAATAATTAATGTATATTACTATATATTAAGTCTAGAGATTTTGATTTCTAGATTTCTAATTTCCCAGCCTTTAGCATTTATCTATCTATCTTATCTATAGTTATATTTTAGGGCAGTGCTTTCAATGGGTAGAATATGTTATATTATATATTAATTTCTTGAAAAATCTATTAAAACTTATTAAATGTGTAAATTACTATATCCTTTTGATAATGTGGACCATTAATCATGATTGTCGAGAGTTAGATTGGCCACTTCACTCAATCATTAGACGTATTTTTTACAAAATATTGATCTATGATAATTTAATCAGATAAAATATGGTATTTTATAATGACAATTTTCTTAACCTTTGGTGATTTTAATAATGTAAGCTCTAAATAGAGCAATAGTTTCCATTTGTTTAAATTAATTTTAATAATTAATTCTATAACTTACTACTTAACTCAATAATTAACTCTGAAATCAGAGCATCAAAATGAAAAATATTAAAATATTGGTTTGATAATTAGAATATGGTTTTAAATTGAATGAAGATTAATGAGCTTGCAAAATCATTTCGAAAGAAAAGGTAATTTACCATTAATAATAATAATAATAATAATAATAATAATAATAATAATAATAATAATAATAATAATAATAATAATAATAATAATAATTAGATCACATTGAGGTCTCTGGGGACCCCCGATCTGATATATGTTTTAATATATGTAAGGGTCAAGCCCTTTTAATTATCAAACCTCCTTAATGGAGTTCATAAACACTCGTAGCCTTTGTATGATACCTTCATGTCAGAGAATTTCTTTTCATCTTAATTTTCTTCAAATCTTTTTAGATTTATTATGGCTCTTTTTGCTCCTCTTAGTAGTTGGTTGTCTGCTGTTTCTGATAGTTGTCTGGCCCCAATCCTAAATTTAAGTTCGTCTATGAGTTCTTGGACTAGTTCTTCATAGTAATCCGTTTCTCTACTATTCTGGAATTTGTATATGTTATTTAGTATTCCTTTTACATCCAAATTGGTGCTTATGCTCTGGTTCATAATTGAGTAGCCTGAGGTACTAGACATTCTGTCAATCCAGTTTTTATTCAGTAGTGGGAGTCTTTTTTAGTATTCTCATGTGCAGATATGGGCAGCCAGATAGCAGGATTCTTAGAGAAGAATATTGTCTGGTTCAGCTATTTTGTTACCAACTAATATCTGGTAGTTATCTTTGAGCCTGGTGTACGTATCCGTACCAATTTCTCTTTGAAGATCGTTATCCTCAAAAGGGCTTAGTAAGATTTTCCTTATCTCTTAATACATCAAGAGATTTGTGTTTGGGTTATTGATCATTTCTTGGAGTATGTTGGCTTTATTATTATTGAGATAAAGCTGGATTTGTACTGTTTTATCGTAGATAACTCTGGTAACTCCGTAATTGTAAGCTTTCTGGTCGTTCTTAACTTTTAAGATTTCATCCCAATAGTGGAGCTGTAGGTTTTAGAAATCTTGAGGTTGTTGGACCTTTTTTAGGAGTACGTCAAAACATATTTTCTATATGTGTTATGATGGAATGGCCAAGGTTAGACTTCTGTCGATTAGTTTACATAGATTTTAGTAGTATTTATTCATGTTGTCTATGTTCTGTCTGATCAAATCATCATGAAAAATGTTAGTAAAGTCTCTGAGTTCCCTTTGAGAATAGTCAATAGTCTCTGCTATTGTTTTTATTTAGTTATCAATTTCTGGTCGGAAAATACTGTTCAGAATCTGTTCTGGTTTTACTTAATATTATATATCCTACCGATCTGATACGTCATATACTTGTCTCCTTATGGGGAAATTAAGGTGGATATCATTGATCAACCAGACTAGATCTTTGATAGTTTTCCAGATTTTTGTATCTATTCTTTAGATAAGTCTGTATTGATGTTTTTAATGGCTGAAGATAAATTTCATCATTTCTTGCTAATTTGAATAGTACATTGCTGGGACACCTTGATAGTACTTTTGACTTACTATACATGCGCAGTATAGTCTTTATAAGATTCTAACTTAGTAGGGTTTTAGTAGTTTCACCCCTTGGGAACTTTTGTTTAGATATCTGAAGAGTTGAGGAAAATTGCTATCATTAAGCTCTCTATGGCTATACTCACTAATTATTTTTTCTATGTGTGGTCTATGTGCATATGATTTATATATGGTGTTTTTTTCCTTAGAGTTCCACTATAGTGAGTGATTCATTTTAATTTTTTATTGATTAATAATTGAAAAGGTAATTTACCATTAATTTATTTCTTTTAATCAATTAAAAAACTGCAAAGATAAAAGTCATAAAGTTTACGTTGTTGTATTGGATGAACTGATCAAAGTTTTTGAGAAGGAATAAAAAATTATACAAAATTATAACGGTGGTGTTGCTTGACATTTGACACTTTTTTTGCATTTTTAGTAGAATTACGATGAACTTCTGGCGAAGATATCTAGCAAACCATTAAATATTTTTCAATTCTGACTTCAATTTCCAAGTAAACACATTATAAAGATGCTTAGTAGCCGGGATAGTGTCGAAATGAGGTTTTCATTTCGCCTACGAGGCCTCTATGCCTATGAAAACAGGCATTTGAGTAACATCAAATCTTCCCGGTCCTCGTTCGTAGTCATGCAGTGTTCAAATCGCCTTATCAATAGCGTATTCCTGATCAGCGCCCCGCAATTAACAATAGTGTAGGGTCTATAAGTCTCGGAAAGCAGTTTTAATTTTTTCAAAAATGACAAAAAGTACGCGATTTTCTCGAGAACTTTCCAAAATTCGATGTTAAATTTTGACATTTTTTTGTCAAAATTCTATATTAATAGTAAAAATATATAATTTTTATATAATTTGGAGCTGTTATTTTTGGAAACGTCCCCGATTTATTTCTTCAAGATTACAATATTTTTATGAGAATATCATGATTTTGTGTGTAAGTATTGTCTGTATTCTGTTAAACGGCTCCTCCTAAATCATTTCTTTATAAGATTGCATTTATCTTCACTTCCTCCAACACCCACCCATTCAACAGAAGATCCTACTTTTCTACATTCTTCACTATCAAGGCAGTTACAGACAAATACGTTAATCATTTCAGTTACTATATTTATTTTTCATTTTAAAATACACCTTTTGATGTTTATATTAATCTATTATTTATCAAAATATAATATATTTGAGCAGGTACCATAGAAAACATTTAGATAAAAAGAGATACATCAGATTAAATTTATAAGTAACAGCAATCTATCAAAATTACTCAGAAAATTAAACGATTTTTTTATGTCTAATATAAAAATAAATTAGTTGAAGTATCTCTGTAAGTGAACCCTTCGATTGTATATAAGTAATTTATTATAATTAAAATATCTTTTCCCAAAAACTATTCAGATACCTACCCAGTTACGAATTTAGAGATTGATGTTTAAACCAATTCATTAAAATAAAAGGTGAAATAAAACCCAAAAGATTTTAATTCTTTTGAGGCTATCTCTTGAAGAAATAACCACAAAAATGATTTCCTTTCTTTCTCCAATAAGCCTAAGTTATCTTTTAAGCAATTAAAGAAAAAAGTGTATATATATAATCAAGCATTCCTCGCATTTATTTTGATATCTCAAGTTATGAGAACAGTTTAGTTCTAGGTAGAATACTTATAAGATTTTTATACTGATGCTAAGATGGTTACAACTAAGTAAAACAAAATACCAAAGAGATTGAAATAAGTTGCCAAATTTAATAAATTATACATATTTCATTAGTAATTAAACTCAAGTATAAATAAATTTTAAACAAGTATTCCTTATTTATATTAATAGTTCAAATTTAGGGAAATAGATATAAATTCATAAAACTATTTTCTAATTATTATAAAAGCTTTTTTAAAAAGAATTATATTTAGATTAGTATTTATAATTTTTTTTAAATATTAAATATTCCAAGTTACAATAAGATCCTTACTATAATAAAAAAAAAAAGAATTTCTTATTTTTAAAGATATTTATAAGTTGAAATAAATTTTTACTATAATCTAAGAATTTATAAGAAATTCGATTTACACAAGAAAAATTAAATATTGATATTCTATAATCATTTCAAATATTAAAAAGATTTTAGAAAAATAAATAATGAATAATGATTTTTAGTTAAGTTTAATGTTTATTTGATTGATTTATAGAATACATCGTTTAAATTAATTTTATTTTGATAATTGTAAAACAATCGTCATGTGTCGAAAAAATCCCAGAATTTTAAAGCTTAATGTAAATTTCCTCATTAAAATCTTAAGTGACAGGTAAAAAAAGTAGAAATGTTCTTAATTGATTATGCTTTACCACCTATATTTACTGCTTTCAGACCTGTAATTTATAATAAATCGATGGTTTTATAAATATATAAAATCTTTTTAATACTGATGTTCACTTACTTAAGTTTTTATATGCTTAATAATTTAACTAGAAAAATAGTAATTTATGAAATGTACATATAAAACTAAAAGAAAATCATAAATATTGACTAGAATATCTGCTCGAAAATGAAGATGTTAGGATATAATGAATTTTTCATTTATATTATTTTAAAAAGATTTTAGTATTCAACTTCCTCAAAATTTCTTTTTTATTTCTTATTATAGTAATAAGCATTTAAATATTGAAAATCGCAAATAAGGAATGGGATTGATATAAAGAAGACATATATCATTATTAGTAGAGTTCTTAATTAAATATTAAAGATGAAATTTTAAAAATAAGATGCTTATTTAATGCTCTATACTCATAAATATTCATGAAATAAATTCAAAATTATAAGAAAGTTCGTGAATACTAAACAAGTAATAATATTCTTATTAAATATAAATTTAATCTCATTATTTGATGATGATGATGATGAATAACTTAAGGTAAGGTGAATCAAAACCCCAAAACCCCTTAGTGAGGTTTATAAGTGCTTTGATTTGTAGGGTATAGTTGGGGTCTTATTGGTTAGTAGAGAAAACGCAGGTTTTTTATGAATTTAATGAATATTTAATGAGTATTACTGTACTTAATTCAAACAAATTTTATCTGCTTATCTTTAGATACCTCTTGAATTTAGCAGTCTGTAGTTGTTCTAGTATATCATCTAATGTTATCTTGGATATGCTGGAGCTTTTACGATGACCTATCAACTTCTTCTTAATTTCATTGCATATTTCATCTTGCTTAATATGTTTAGCAGCCAAACTTATTGATTATTTCTCATGTTTTGTTCCAAAGTATGACATACTTTCCATATCGCACTCTAAGATAATTGCTGCTACCGCCCAAACATCCCATTATACAGAGCCATTTGTCCATTTCTCTCTTATAGGGAAGTATCCTGGAGTGCCTAAAACTTTAGCTAAAGTCACTATCTCTTTTCTTATTGCTCTGTTAAATCTATGACTACTACTTCTAAAGGGCAGAGATTTAGCATTACATTTTCTGGCTTCAAATCTCTATGAACATACCCTAGATCATGGAGCTCTTTCACACCCTTAGTCATATCTGTGAGTATCTCATTCAAATCATCAGGATATCTATTATGGTAGAGATACTCTCTTAGAGACATTTCAAACTTCTTGAGTCTCAATGCAATAAAACCATGACCAAGTATAACTCCGTCGACTTAGCTAAGTTCTTGCATTATCTTTTCTAAGCCTCTCTCAGTACTATGTATTCATTTGCAAACTCATTTTAATATTGCTCGTTCTTAATGAGATACTTGAATGGATATACCTTGTAAGCGAATTCATCAACAACTATAAGTTTACCTTGTTAGGTACGTCAATATTCAAATGTTTTCAATACAGCTGCTTATGTTGACTGCATTTAATGCAGGTATATACATTGCTCTCTCTTATAAGCATGCTATATTCATTCCATTTGCTGGTTGGTTCATTGACTCCAACCGCTTCTATCTCTTAAGTCTCTCCTACTGCTCTATTTGTGGATCAAGAGAGTTATTTTTTCTTTTAGCAGTACAAGCTTTTAAGTTTCCTCATCTTTAATCAGGAATTCGCTTAGATGATGCTTTTGCATATGTCTCTTTACTTTAGCTGAGTGCGTATAAGACTTCGTGCAGCTAGTGCATTAGTATCTACCATCTACTTTATCATGCTTGAAGTAGATCTTAGCTCTACCAGAGTGTACCTCTTTGATGTGTCTCTTCAAGCTAGACTCAGTTGAGAAGAAATTTTAGCAGTCTTCACATTAAAATGTTTTAATTTTTTCTATTGGTTGCTGTTCCTTATCTTCCTCAACCAATTCAACTTATGTTTAAACTCCCATCTCAGCACTCTACTTCTTGTTTTAAACTTAAATTTTGAAGACCTCAGCTTCAAACTCTAGAGCTCTTAGCTCTACCTCCTTTTCAATATAAATTACTTCTGGTTTTTTGGAGGAGCCAAAGTTGAGCAATGATTAACCTGTTCCAAGAGAACCTGCCTTACGATTTAAGTTAGCCGCCATGTTTAAATTCAATTTTAAATTTCTATTATTAATAAGTAAAAACCTCACTGGCTATACTAACTTTGTCTAGGAGCTGGCACTGCAACAACAATGGTTGATTCTTAGGTGTTAGACATCATATTTATACTTAGTTTATAACTATGATTTTTCTAATTTTATGCTTAATATTTTTAATTTTGGTACCAACTGAGAATAAATTCAGGTTGGTACTGTACCAATTAGGTTTTGAACCATTTTGGAACTTTTCCATTAAAACCTCATTAGTTTAAAACTAGGTACTAATTAAGTTTTGGTACTATTAAATTGGTACCAATTAAATTTAATCGAATTTAGTACCGGTACTAATCAAATTTAAACAAATTTAGTCCTAATTTAATGGAACTAAATTATAAAAATGGAGCTCCATCTCTGAAGTTTGTTACAGCTTCTGCCAGCTTTCTCCACGTATCCTTACCAGGTTGACCTCCTATGAGATGCCCATATTTAATACTAAGATTTTTAACAGTAGGATCCAGAACTCTATATATTGAAATTTGAAATTCAATAACAAGAGAAGGAACAAGGATGGAATCTATAAGTACTGCTATGAAGAGGGTTGAAGCTTAAGAAATGATCTCAAGATTTAGGAGCAAGGAAGATCTCTATCGATACCTCACTTAGCATGGTAAGCATGTGACATATACTTAATCATATACTATAGTGTTATTCCTTCCAACGATGGAAGGTACCAAAATTTCATTCTTAAAAGCTATACTCTGCGATGAGAAGAAAGCCTTCAAAAACAGTGATATAAAGTTGATAGATATACCAAACTACCCAGAGATTTCAGTCACTAATCTCTACGAGGATGCGATGAAAGATGAAGAGTTGGTAGTTTTTCTTCCTACCAAGAAACAACTCTCTAACAAGCTTCCAGAAAGGAGCTTCTTCTTTGGAGTTCTTGGCACTTTAAGAGAGAGTTATCTCAGAGAGATCATTGAAGAAGCTCACAAAAAACGCTACTCTATTTCTCCTGAAGATTAAAAGAAGCAAGGCATACTAATAAGCGAGACCTGGCTCGCTGAGCTTAAGAAGCACCCATTCTTCTCTAGTAATCTTTGATTCATAACTTTGTAGGGAAACCTGGAACTGGTTTATTCCTAATGAAAGAGCATGCGAAGGTTCACAGAGAGAGAAAGTCATAGACTATTTATGAAGTGAGCAAAAGACTTTATAAAGATGTCTAAAAGCTAGAAGAAATGAACATAGATGCAGGAGCTGGCACAAAGAGAAGAAATATGGGTCCAAGCAAGCCTTAAGAAGAGGAGAAGAAAGAGAAGCCAAACCCCTTTATGGGCCAATTTAATATGTGAATATATTCATTCGTTTAAATCTAAAACTTATTTATAAACATTCATTCTTCCTTCTCTCGCACAAGCTGTTGTCTTATCTACGCTTACTCTCTTACAGTTGCTTTGAATCAATCTACTGTATCGATAGGCAAGTCATGCATAAGATGATACAGCAGCAGCTTCTTGTATTGAGTCTTGATTTAACTCCAGTAGAATTCTATTCCATTAAATTAAGGACTATAAGGAACGTTATAAATAGGAGTTATATTTAGGTCTTCATAAGCTTTCTTAGACTCCTTAGTCTTATGAACTGATAGGTTATCAACAAACAGGATGATCTCTTGGTTGCTATACTTCTCTCTGAGCTTTTGTAGGATCTCTATATACTACTCTGGCTTAATATAGCGAGGGTGAATCACATAACTCTCTAAGCCTGAATTTTCACTTATACCAGCTAAATTGCATGGGTGACTACCTTCACTTTTTAGTCATAGACTTCTATATTATCATACTTCTTATACCATGACTTATTGATAAAAGTGTTGAAAGTAAACACAGCTTCATCTGCATGTAGGAACTTGATGTTATTATCAATAGCTCTCTGCATTTAATCATGTATATAGTTTAAATTATTACTATAAAATGGCACTGTAAAATCAATCACTCTCTTCACTCTGTTGACAGTCTTGAAAGTAATACCATTTCTTCTATAAATGTTGGCTATAGTCTAAGGAGAGATGCGCATATCAGGAAACTTGCGATGAAACATTACAGCTCGCTAGTCTAGAGGAAAGTGTGCCCAATACTTTAAAGTCTTAGAGTCACAGAGGTAGTCAATATGGTGCTGTGAGAACTTTTATTTTCTAGCAGGATGCTTTCAAGTACCAGAATTAAAATGCTAAACAGCTAACATGCAGTGATACCTAACAGTAGAGCCACTCTTGTGTAAGAGCTTTGCAATAGCTGCATAATTCAATACTGGTTTGACTTAATCGATATTAATACTCGTACCATACCTAAGCTGAAGCAGTAAATCTAAATATTTCTCATCATAAATCGACCCTAAATTTCGCTAATTTCTATTTCTCATTTTGTAAATAGACCTAATTTCTCTACTAACCCCAATAAGACCCCAACTATACCCTACAAATCAAAGCACTTATAAACCTCACTAAGGGGTTTTGGGGTTTTGAATATGAAAACTAGAAATAAAGATCTCTAGTATTTAATATATTGTTATTGCTGTTGTTATTGCTATTGTTGAGCGTATATACATTAGTTAGTTTGAATCATTCCTTGAGTTCATGTTTATTGCTTAAAATTTATGTCTTTTGTCTCCAGTATTTTTTCAGCAGGGGGAGCGACTTTGGCCTTTTGGACCTATGTGCCTCTCATTCGGTGCTCCAGGGGGTCTTGTCCCTTGTCATCGCGTCCCTTGTCATCTCGTCCCATGTCCCGAATTGCCTCTTCGGACTCCGACTCTGCCTGGACGCGGCCTTTGTCAGGGGTATTCCTTGGGGGCATGTCCCTTGCCTGGACCGGTCAGCGTGCCAACCACCAAAGACTGATCTCTTTTTTATTCTTTCGCTTCTTTTTTTATAGAGATGTATTTTTTTGGATTTTAGTTTTCTTCTCTAGTCTTATTGTCAATATTTTTAGAGATCAGATTGACATCTTTAACAACAGCAATAACAATAAAAATTTAATATCATTATTTAAGTTAAAATAATTATTTTATTGAGTAAACTGTCGGCCAAGTAACAAACTCTTTTACAGTAGCAAAATTCTTCATGTTTGCAATTCCAGTTAAGATTCATTCCTCACGATTCTTGGTGTAAACTCACTTAAATTTCAGCTATTATCATTTTGCTTAGACATGAAATTAAAGCATTATTAGAGCATTTTACTCAAGCTTTATTATATCATATCTGAATTAAAATAGTGTGAGTTAAGTGGAATATATCACTCGCTATAAACATGCAAATTTAGTACAAATGAATTTAAAGATTAAATGAACAAAGCAATCCTATAACATAGTATGTTGAGATTTTTATATAAATGATTTAATATCATTTTTAGATTGAATTAATTCTTAATAGTCTTATCATTCCTTATCAAGATTCACTACATTTTTAATATATTTCATCATGAAACGCCTTGCGTAAAAATGACTAGTTGACTATTCACACTTGCCAAATCCACTTATACAACCTCCTTATGATTAACTAGTTTCTGATCCTCAAATACTTAGTGTTTGGGAACCTCCTCAATGATATCGTTAATAATTATAACATAGTGAACAAATCTTCATCTAGACTGTCAATGAGTTTTGAAAGATTCTCTACAAGAGTCTGTCTAAATTAGCGCTAAAGAAGACAGAGTTTTTCTAGATATCTGATAGAATTTATTTCTTGGGTAATTATTTGGGAAAAATATTCACAGTCTTTGCATTTAAACTCCGAATATATATTTATGACTACATCTATTTTAATTAATTATTTATTTTTATGAAATTTGCTTGAAATTTTATTTCTTTACTTTAAATAGACTGTTTTCTAAGTTCCTTTTATGAATGTATCGGATTAAATTGCTTATTAATTTATCATTTCAATCATGTGATATTCATAATTTTATAAATAACATTTGTAAATGAAACAAAAGACATGTAATCTATATATACACTTGGAGTAATACGATGAACTAAAAAACTGTGAGAATTTAAAGAATGATATAAAATTCTTTGTAAGAATTAGTTTACTTAAATTTTGAATTCCTTTAAAGTAATAAATATTAAACTTAAGTTTTTAATTATGATTATGTAAGCAGAATTTAAATTATTTAACAAATTTAATATATATTTCCTATTATACTATTATTTGAATGAATATGATTACTTAATATTCTTTTAATTCAATAATTTAGATTAATGATTCATACATTGAAATCAAATTATTATCTTGTTGCTTTAAAATTCCCCAAATATTAGCTATTATTTACTATATAATTATGTGAAATGCTTTAATTTAAGACTATGAAATTTCATCATTTTCCAACACAAATACAAGCAAGAAAAGTTATTATTACAAGTATAAACCCTCATAATATATATATATAGTTGATCACTTATCTTATTATAATATTACACTGAGATATTCCATAAATAATTTAATAAGAATAAATACAATATAATCTCAATTGAATTTTTAATCTACATGAAAGTTTTAAATTATTGTCATTTCATAAATTCTTCAGAAAAGTTAAAGGAATTTAACATTAAAAAAGTAATCACAATTAATCAGAATGGCAAAAAATCAAATAATTATAAATAAGTTAACTTCCTATATACATTCAAAAATATCTAAACTTTAATTTTTAATTTAAACTTTATAAATAATGCAGTTTTTATCATAAATGACTCTTTAAATTGAATAAAATGTTTAGTTTTTCTTTGTGATGCCAAGAAAATGCTTAACCCATCTAGATGAAATATTTGGAAAGTAGTAGAGTTAATAATGATTATGTTTATTGTTAATTCAAATTTGAAGTATTAATTATTGAATTATATAGAACAACAATATATGGCTTTATATAGAATCTAGAAGGAGCTGATGGATCCTGGCAGAGATTCCCCACCAAATTAATGCTTTGAAAGATTACTATCATTTATAAACAATAGATTTAATGAAATAAATTCAATTTAGGTTGATGTGTATACTGGTAAACTTCAATCCTTTGTCCTGATCAGAGTCTATAAGCTGATTGTTTGATTTTCTTCAACATCCACTCCTTACTAACCACCCATTCAAGCTACCCAAGTGTGCAGTCATTACTAGAGTCTATCATCCTCACATATTTTTAAACGGTTCTATATGCCTGGATATTCTCAAGGATTAGCCCAAATATTATAAGTTCTCCTGAAGAGAATCTCATTTCATATAAAAATGAAAATTTTTAAATGTTCTCATCTATGATGATCAATTCGTTCTAATAATCAAACACACCAATTTACAATTCGATCTAAATACTAAGCTATAAAAAGAGTGTAGACTCGCAAATACGCTATATTAGATCAAATGTTAAAATTTTTTGATTCAATTATTTATTCATCTATATCGAATATATACATATATATATATATATATTATATATATATATATATATATATATATATATAATATATATTCAAATAATTACAAATTATTTCATTATAATCATAAAATTATATAAAAAAAGAAGATAATATAAGTAATAGAACTTTTTATTGTACAATTAAATGTGCTTTTTTTGACTTAAAAAGCTACGATTAGAATCTTAGAATCGATCAATAATTGATTTTTATTATTAACAATTTCTTGCCAGTTAAAGAAATTCTATAAATTTATATTAAATTATGAACAATTTAACTCTCAATAAAAACTGCTTAAGCGTATTGATATTTAAAAGCTCAAATATTTATGAAAAATCAGCTTCTGATCCGTAATTATTTATTTGGCCATAGGTAACATAATTTATGCAATGTCAAAAATTAAGGTTGGGTTCTTGCAGTATACCTCAGTAAAATGACTAACTAGTTTATCGATGAATTTAGCAATGATTCTTGGTGACCTGTATTTTAACATCGTATTTTCTTGCAATTCTATCCCACAATTCTCATGATTCATTATTCTTAAAACCATTTAATACAAGTAAAAATAATGACTAACGATGCATAGTGTCAAGCTAATCACAGTTGGAATCATGACGCCGTAAGTCTTCTGAGACCCAACATGAACTCTTCAAAAAGGAGGAGAGAAATTGATTTCTATATTAATATATTTTTGTCAGTACCCGCTTGTTGATATTAGATCCTGTATGAACCTTCAATTTGAAAATAACTCTTCATTGTCTCGACGAAATCCAAGACATCATATCTTTGTAATTAGCATATGCACTATAGAATTTTCAAGTAAAAATATTATGGGTAATGGGTAAAATTGATACCTTATTTCTGAATGCTTTACGATTTCTAAAATATGTCGACAATACCTATAATAGGCATTATTAAATAGAACTTTGAGGCATTTTTAATATGAATGTTTCATGTCGTCGTCTTTGTGGCAAATCTCAAATGGTTTAACAGTCTAACCACCTGGAATAATTAATTATTATAATTAGTATTCATATCACAAATTTATATTGTAATGTTTAAGTATAAAAACTAGCTTTTAAATTAATTCTATTTCATCATTGAAATTACTTAGAGACTATATTTTTACCCTGAAAATACTAGCAATATTTAATTAATTGGTTTTAATCTTAAAGGTTCTCTTAAATGTAATGTTCGTGGTAGAGTCAAAATATCTTTGTCTGTTTATTATTAGTGTAAATTTATTCGAAATTTGCATAATATTTAATTGCTTTTATTTTACGTATTTCTGGTGAGAACTTTAGTTCAATATCGAATTAAGAATAGGGGTGATGGAAGTGGCATTAAAATCAATCTTACTTTTTTATATCTATATCATTATTCTAAGAAATCTTGTGAATGACTGATAATTTTGGTTGGTCTGATTGATAATTTTCTAGTTTTATTTCAGCTTAAATTACTATTAACATCAATAATGATTTTTCTCTTAATATTGTGTAAGAATTGATTGAATTCATCAGAGATAAAGTAAGAAGTGTTAGCAAAGATTTAAATTGTGTAATTATTGCCAAAAAAATAATGAAAGTTACAACGAATTAAATATGGCAAATTCAAAAAATGAAACTAAATAAAAATTAGTTTGCACTAGCATTTCTGATTGGCATAACTCTTTCAGCAACTACAGCAGTGGAGTCATCCAAGAAGACGTCATTCTAAAATTTTTAGCTTTTTAAATATATGTAAAACTCGCAAAGCTATTAAAATACTGAAGAATCTTCTAATTTAACCTTACAAAGTAAGTAAAATAGCTTGTTAGTTTTTTTTTAGTTTGTGTGGATATTAAGTATTTTCCTTATCTTTAATATATTGAATAAATAATTTCTGTTGCATGCTGAGTAAGGTCTAATTATGTTTCCTTGATATTTATGAAGCTTTGATATATTAAGGGAGACCTTCAACTTCCTTTCCTATCATTCTTATTTTTTAAGTTTAAATTCTTATCTCATAGCTCTTCTCTCTCATTAATTTTACTATTGTCGTATTATTAATAAAGTTAAAGTTATAAGCAATTTAAGAGACGTATATGAATGTTTTTTTACTTGCTTCTTGAATAAAATATAGCATAATTATATTCATTTATAATAACAAAATAAAAGTGTTTAATCTTCTATTAAACTCATTCTTTGTGATCTCATCAAGATATAAAGTGTTTTCATCATCTTCCTTAGTTTGCTATTACTTTTATTGCTTTCTTTAATTATTAGCAGTTTTAGTTGCTGTCGAGAGTCTTGATCATTGTGTTTCATTTTATTTTATGTTCTTTACAGAGATTGCTTTACTTATTTACTCAAATATCTAGACTTTTAATCAAATTATTAATATTTAAACTAGCATCTTATTCACTATTTTTAATTTAAAATTAAAATTATTATTATTATTATTATTATTTGCTTATTTATTTATTTAATTAATGAATATATTATATTTAAATAACAATATTAATATTAAATAATATCATTGGCATTTTACTGGAAAATTATATAATTTCTTTTTTTGCTTTAGTACGTAACTATTTCTAATAAATTATTGATTAATCATATATTTATATTATTAGTGGTAGTAGTGGTGAATCACTTAGGTAAATAAGAAATTATAAATCTAGAAATCAAAATCCTAGACTTTAAATACATTATAATTACACTTTAATATCATATATGCACTTCGTTTTTTAAATTATTAAAGCGCATTAGTACATTGAAAAAGGCTATCAAGGTTCTCTATGGTGTCAAAGCCAGAAAGACAATAACTAGCCTCTTCGGTGCCGCTTACACGAGTGGCTTGTTCCTGGGGGGGCATTTCCCTCGCTATCGTTCTCTGCGGCTGCCAGTGCTTATTGAAGTCATTGTTCTTAAATGCTGAGTGAAACCGAATGATTCAGCAACTAGCAACTGTACTCCCTCAAACAAGCCACTTTCGCACTATACACTGTTGTGCCTTCAGTTTTAATTTTTTTTCATGGGGGGGCTAGTCCCGCGTTTGAGTATTACACTCTGCCACCATGTCTTCATTTGAGTTGCTGAGACAAAAAATTAAGGATGCTGAAGTCGAGATTGAAACCTATATGTGATTAAAGTAATTAAATTTTTGTTATTACTCGTGATTAATTATACACAATTTAATAATATCCTATCTAACAATATTTACTTAATTGAATATTAAGTTTGAATTGAACAAACTCAACCATGATTTCCGAAAACATCGAAGGTTTATCGGTGATATCGTGGAACATGGGAGGATCTACAGTTGATTCCATTAACTTCCTCTTGAAAATAATCAGAGAGAAGTAACCACATATAGTTTGCTTACAAGAAGCCCGTAGCACCAAAGTACCATTTACCAGGGTTCAAAATATTCCAGTCAATCACAAAAATATCAGATGGTCAACATGATACCATCACATTGGTAAAGGACACAATGGGCAGAGTTGAAATTCTTGACTCCCTTCCGCTCTCAATAGACATCTAATTGATAGACCTAAATCTCAAAATCTCAAACATCTATATTTCTCACTAACACAAGAAATACAAGAACATCTTTGAACAAGAGATAGAGACGAGACTGAAAAATCCATACTATATAGTAATGGGAGATTTTAATTACGTGGCAAAAACTTTTCAAAACACGTATTAAATGACAAGAATTGACGTGACGTCACAAAATGTAATTGACGTCATTGAAAGTAGAGGTTTAAGTTACTCCAGTGCGCACGTTCTTTAATCAGCTTCTGATCATTTGGCACTTTTTAAATAATTTAATTTTAATTATTAAGGTTAATAATAAAAGTGCATAACAAAGTAACTTGCAGAGACAAAATTAGAACTAGAACAAGACTGGTATAACAACAAACAAATTAAACCTAAAATAAGAACAAAGTAAGCACAAACTAATATAATAAGAGATAACGTAGATTAAGTTAAAGACCTCTGGCTAAATGGAAACGCTAAACAAGCCACAAAAGTCTTAGAGAAAATTATAGGCTCAAAACCAGCAAAAATTGTCACATAACTAGAAAGTTTGACTAAAGAATAGTCCATCTAGAGTGCTAAACAACACTTACAAATCTAAAATGCAGGTACCTATTACAAATCACTCACAAACCATAGACTTCTAACACCGGTCACTTAATTTATGATGGGAACAGCCAATTATAGATTTACTAGGAGACACAAACTGCTAACAGATAATCTTAGAAATTTCCCAACTGATAAAGCACTAGGTCCTGATAACATCAGTGACAGATTCATCAGAAAGAAAATGAATGCTTTACCATTACTATCTCTAATAGAAGAATGGATCAACGGTTAAGCCCATCCACCACCCTGGATGAACAATGCCAACCTGAATCTACTCTCAAAAACAAATAGTCTTACTCCTACAATATAGAAAACAAGACCTATTGCAATGTCATCTGCAGTAAGAAAATTATTTGAGTCATGGATGAGACTTTTCTCCAGACATTTATGGAGCACCATCCACAAATCACAAATAGGTTTTAGACCTATGGCATAAATGGGATAAAACATAGCTGAACTAATCCAAGAAATATAAACAAGAAAATATAAATAAATTTGGTTTATAGATATAGCCTCAGCCTTCCCCTCTCTTCCCATGACTCTCCTCATTGACGAAATAGACAGAAGGAGATAGATTCTCAAGGTTAAACTTCCTACTTGAGATCACAAAAACTGATTAATAACTAATTATTAACTTAAAAGGGCTCGTCCCTTACATATATTTAACATATATATTCATCCGGGGGGCCTTGAGCCCCCGATGAGGATTAATTATTATTATTATTATTTATTTATTATTCACTTAATTGGAAAATAAAGGGAATTAATTAATAATTTTAAATATATAAACTAATATTATATGAAGCAAAATAATATTGAAATTAAATAATAGTACATGCTATTAAGCTTTTATTTTAAATATCTAGATATAAAATATAAAACAGACAGATTAGCATCTATATTTATATTTAATCATTAATACAGAGATAAAACAAATAAATCTAACTTTATAAATTTATTAGAATTATGATTTATAATAGGAAATTAATAATTTTAATAAAAAACTTAATATATTAAAAAGTATTCGTATAGATCAGACGCAGGTGGAGGTACAGCACTCACATAAAATGTAAGTTAAAAAAAGTATATCTTAAATTTTTTTTATAGTAGTCCTACCTGGTAAGACTACTGCTGCCACAAGGTCGGTGCTTCGCAGTGACACACAGAGAGGAGAACAAGAAACTGTAAACATGTATGAAGATGAAGACGATGACGATGATAAAGAAGACAAGATGTTTTTTTTTAGATATTTCCATTTTTGTTAATTATGATAAGTATTCTGATCAAATCAAATTAATTTATTAATTCACTATATTTCTCAAATTATATATCATTAATGCTAAGAACTAAAAAAGTAATCAAACAGCTAATTTAGTCATGTAAAATCTACATTTGGAATTAAAGTTTTTTGTAAAATAAATACAAATTAACCGATAATGCTGCTAATTTGGCTTAATTACCCCTGTCAATAAATGAATGTATAAAGGAAATGAAGCACTTAGCCCTGAGGGAATGATTGTAAAATCAGATATGGATGAAAGGAACTTAAAATATATGAGTTAGTATGCTTAACTTAAGCTTAACGGATAATTTCAAATTAAATTAAAAACACAGAATGGGTATACTCAGCAAAATACAAAGGAACATTTTAAAGGTGATATAGAAAATAATAAATCCTCACACCTAGCGTTATATACAATCAACATCAAATTACTTAGCAAAAACCAATAGGCCTTCATATACTAGAAATTATTACATTCATAACCAGCAAACTCATCTGAAAATGCTATTAAATATTAAACTACTTCTAAATACAACTAACAAAGATTAAATTTAGTGGTGAAAACAACAGTGAAGCCGTCCAACAATGGACTCAGCAACTCTTACAGATGCCAAGACTTGCATCAATTAAAAACAAGATCATTAAACCCCAACAAGCTTCAACATTATCCCTACATTTATTCTTTTGAGCCCAGAATTCTTCTATCTCAAAAAAACAAGCTTCCTCACTAGGTGAACTTGAGTTTAAAGAAAATTCACTATGCAGTTTCTACCTCTGCGAATACATAGAAGAGAGACGACCTCTCAACGTCAGATAGAAACACCAATCTCTCATAACAAAAACAGTTATTTACTCAGACAATGAGGAGGACTGCAGCTCCTTTGTAGGAAAATAACAATATGACGTGTACGACTAAGAAATCTCCTTCACAGAAAGTTCAAGATAATTCACTTACTACAAATATAAAATTTCAAAGACAAAGGTTGAAGCCATTAAATCATGGCCTTCCCTTATCTTCGAGATAGTGCAAAATCAATCAATAATTTCAGTATTAAATAGTAGATTAATAAGAAATCACAAATTAAAAACAAGTACTAAATATTGAACCAAATTAAAGTATTAATAATTAATCAATTAATTACTATTAAGTTGGGTCCTACCAAGATATGCAAACCATTTCTAAGGCGAAATTAAAAATCAGATTTGACACAAGAGAATCTTATATATCAATTTAGATGAACTTATTAGACATCAAACTCAACAAAGTAATCTAAATATATTTAGATGCAATCACGTCAATATATATATATATATATATATATATATATATCAACCTAAGTTAATTGAAGTAGTCAAGATGGATGACTTTGCGGTTGCAGCAATCATCGAACAAAAAACTAATTCTGCAGCTGCTACTCCAGTAGACCTAACAGCTTTCATTAAACTTTTTATCATTTAAATTTTGAAAAATGCAACTGCTAATAAATTTAATTGTCTTTCCATAAATTCAGATATTACCATGACAATCTCAACAAAAATGAGATTTATGTTATGTCAAATGTCTTTAATAACATGCCTTCTTTTTAAAGAGAGACCTAATTCAACTAGATACCACAAGATGTAAAGAAAACTTAAGAACTAAACAACTTAAATTTTCAATTTAATTTGATAACTTTGATGCCTAATTCAAAGACCTAGGAGAAAACCAGGTTCAGATTCTTAACCAGAAAAGAAAAGGAAGAAAAGTCAGATTCCAAAGCAAGAGAACAAGAGAAACAAAGGAAAAGGAATAAAATGATGAAGACTTAGTATACGATGAAAGAATCTCCTCGAACTATCTTAAAGGGCTTTTTCCTTATTAACTACCATGCTCCATTGATCGGCTATCCCTAAAGACCTCAGTGTGATGTATATTATATTAATTACTTTAAGTTTGAAACTGGGAAAAATAAGAAGACTAATCATAATTTATAATTTCTTGATGAGTTTTTAATATAAAATAATAAAAGAGGAAATGTAACCATTAATAGATATATGTTATTTTTTAAATTAAAAACTTCTCAAAATAAAGAAAATTGAAATTAGAGACGAATAATCTGATGGTGTTTAATCCAAATAAAAAACATTTAAATTAGTTAAATATAGAATTACAGAATTTCCTCTCATTTAATGAATTTATTAAAGAATATATAAATTTTTGAATAATACATGGGGATAAAAGACCGTTAATCTTTTTGATTTATCAATTGAATTTGTAGATTGAATAACTCGAAATGAAGAAAATAATATATCTTCCATAAATAAAAGCTTTAAAATCAAATCTTTCTTGAAGCTTTTATTCTTTTAATATGTTTATTTTTCAAGTTCTATATTCCCTTTTATGCAAGTTTTTTCTTTTAGTTGAAAAAAATACCTTTTCATGAAAGGTTTTAATTAAGCTTTTCAAATCTTACTTGTTTGAAGTCAAGTAGGAACCCTGTAAACATTAAAAACAAATGACTAAAACGCACAGATTTCTTACATTCCACATTTTAGGTACTAGATTATATTCTCGATAGGTGTTGAGATTTGGGTGAGAAGCAAAGAGAACATAAACAAATTTGATAATAAATATTTTTAATTGTTTACAATTATTGATATTTGATTCAATTAACAGATTGAACTATTTAATTATAAAACGGAATATTTAAATTAGTTATAATTTATTTTTCTAAGTATTTTGAAGATGATATGGAAGTTATAATAAAAAAACTAATTACTAGTCTTAGAGCAAAAGATCTAAAACTTATAGATTAATTATGAGCGAAATAAAGATAAATCTCATTATATTTTGTCGTAGTTGATAATTATGGATACATCAAACATCAACAAATGTGAAGTGTTAATAGACTAACCCTTTCCTAAATCTAGATACCTTTCTTTATATACTGTGGGATTACTTAATCTTTCAAACAGTAGTTGATAATTATTAAGCTAAAATATGCTAACCAACAGACCAAACTTTCTACTTTTTTTATATGTTAAAGCATTATTTCAGTGAAAAATGAGGCTCATGGTTAGTTTTATAACTATTAAATGATGTGAAATGGATTGTGTAGAATTTTCAAAGATTTAGCCAAAGGCAAGATTGCCGATGAAAAAGTGGCATCTTTTATTGTAAGAATTGCAAAGAGAATTGTTTAAATGTTTATAATTATTAACATCTCTTAATGTTAATATATTTTATGAAGAAAGCGATAATGGTGGTGATAGAAAAAAGACTAAGTTATTTATCATTTTTTATATATACAAATAATATCTTGTTAAATATATCGTGCACATCAGTTTTACTAAAAGGAGGACCATTGAGTACAGTATATTAATAAAGCAAAGAAATGTTACTCGGTTACCACAGATATGAAATCATTATATAAGGAGTTACAACAAAAAGTCTTATGAACGCATTACTAATGGCTTTTAGAGAGGGATGAGCTCTATAACTTAGAGTAATAAACTTCAGTAATCCTAAAAACTATAAGCACAGCTTATTCTTTTAAAATATTCATAAATATAGTCATTATATGTAAACATATTCAAAATGTTAAATGCTTTTAAAAGGTTATTAAGTTTCTCAATTTTAAGCTTAAATTGAGTCTAGAATATCAACTCAGATTGATGAATACAACAAGTAAAATATAAATATATATATCATTTGAAAATAGTAATTTCATAAAACTATTCATGTTAAGTCTCCGAGGAGAGTTGTAAGAGTATCATAAAAAACTAATAAAAAGTACTTAATACCAACTTTTAAGAATAATCTGTGATATAAATATAAAATATTAAATTTAAATACATAAACCCCAATATTCGCATGAGTTTGATAAGTGAATAAAAAGTTTTAAATGCATCAATAAATAACGAAATTTAAAAGGACAGATTTTAACTTAATTTGAGGGAGCCGATCCAGAGAATCGAAAAATAAGAGTTGAGAATATTACGGCACCCATATAGTTTGATATTGATTTGATTAATAGGGTTTGATTAGTGTATTTTTAAATTTTAAGTTGAAAGCAACCAGAAAGCCAGTAGGTCATTGGAGTGCTTCTCTAGATTTTTCAACGTTAGTATTCCACCCTACTGACCTGACCTCAAGAATCCAGGCTGTTGGCTTAAGCCAGAGGTCATTTTTCGAGGTCCAAACTGAAGACCCGAATTTTCTATTTTGAGTGCCATTAATTTCTAGCTATTCCCCTCTTCACATTTCTTCTCGCCACTTTTCAGTTATGAAGGGAAAGGATTTGAATTTGAAAGGTACCGCGGATTCCGACATTTTTTTAAAAAGCCATTTTGCATTGGTTCGAGCTCCAAAGTTGGCGAAATTTATCACAGCTCTTCAACCACCCGTCTCCTTGTCACTTGAAGCTGCTTGTCTTATGAGTTATAGTAAATACTCCTTAATTGAAGTGGTTTCGCAGTGAGCCATGATTAAATCCGGGGGATATAGGTGAGAGAGTAGCAACCCATACAGTAAAATTGCAATAATCCAGTCGAGATTTTAATAATCCAGCTATTTAATATTAAAATCCAGTGGAATTAATCATTAAAATGTAGCATAAATCAGATGAATCCAGTCACTGGATTTGAGATGGCTTCTAAGACCGACCCTCCTCAACTTTTTAATGCAGCTTCTGGTAAGTTTCAATCCTTGTTATTAGCTTCTGTTTAGAACCTATCAATAATTAGCAGATGCCAGAACAGGCACTCGAACAATAAAACTTACTTCAGATTTTTGAACATCTACAAGCCAATGTAAATCTTGAAGATGCGGGTAAATCAAGTGGATCAAATCTGAATAAAACGCACAAGACAGTGCTAAGATCAATCGTGCAAAGGAGTTTCTGCATTAAAACAACTTTGATTTAAGTTTGCTGCTGGAGCAGGAGGGCTTTGCAGGCTTTAAAAATTCTTTGGATTTCAAGCGGTTCGTGAGAAAATTTATAAATATCAATAAACCCAAGTTGGCGAAGCACAGCCATGAAAGTAAATCTGTTATTTCAGAGCCACCTGATCTTACTGCAACTTATGAAGAGGTGAATGTGAGTGACTTCACTACGAGCATAAGCTTTGCAAGCGATTAAAAATTAAATAAAGAACCCTTACCTCAGCTCTTTATTAACTATGGCGCGATCATCGGCCATGAGATCTTAATCAAACATTTTGAAAATTTCAAATCTTCTAATTATTATTAAAGGTCTTGCATTTTGCAAGATATAGTGACCCGTAACACTCAGTCACTTTTATCATTCCTAAGCAATTTTGAGAACGCTAATGATCAGGAAATGCACTAGAACCTGTTCTCTCTGCTGGTGGATTTAATATTGAGCGATGGAAACTTAGACAAGACTCGAAGCCTCGTATCTTTTTAGCTGCTTTGGGTTACTATTAAGGAGAAAAGGTATAAGTTGAAGACTAGTTTATTCAAGAATCGATGTTGTTATTAGTACGCTCCCCCAATGCAAGGCAATCTAGGCTTGGCAAACTTCGTGTTCTTTAATTCAGTAGCCGCATTCACAAAACAGCTTGCTCAAGTGTCGAGACTTGATGAAACTAACCCTTATATTGGGCAGCTTATGAGTGGGACTTGGCAATTATTCGAAATTGACCCTCAAGTTTAGAGACTTATACCTTCTTCATTCTTCATTTTGAATGTGCCTTTCATCATTCTACTAAAGCAGGACTTTTTCCTGCACTTAATCTGAGATATTCCCGTTGAATACACAGAGTACTTCGTAAGAATTTGTGCTTTATCTTGCTCTCACACTGTTGATGCTCTCTAGGATTATATATCTACTACTAGGGCTACATTCTTACAGAAGCAAGAGCTTATTGATTCAAGCACGATGGTTTTCTTTATGAAAGGCCTTGCATAAAGACTGCGGAATAGAGACGTACAATGGGTTGGCAAGATTCCGCAAATCTAGAAGCTTCAGCAGTAAATCATAGAAGCTCAAATTGAAAAGAATGTAAGTCTGAGTAGCAATATTTTTGAAAACTGCCTGCTCTGACATTCAAAGGATTTTGCGCTTGCCTCGCAACATGGAAGGCTTCTCTGATAAGACAGTTGCAGACCTACTTCAACTCTTTGAGAATGCAAATTCCTTGCACTAACTAGCAAGTGCTTTCAATTCAAAGCCTTCGAATGAAAGGTTGGCTGCCAGTGAAGACCTAGAAAAGTTGCAGTAAAATCTGGGATTTAAGTTGTACTGTTCTCAAGTATTATGCTTTAACTATATCTGCGAGAATTTGCAAGCAAGCCATTTAATTCATTTTGGTATTGGTAATGGCAAGACCTTAATTTGCATTGCGCTAGCCATTCTTATAGCTCTTCGGATCAAGCTCTCCGTAATCATCATTGGCAAGAATGAGCACCTGGTGCAGAGAGATTTCATGAAGTTCTAAAAAGTTATTATTGCGATGGGACTTAACTCGAACTTTAATTTCTTTGCTAAGAGCGCTTGTATTTACTTCTTTACTCAGCCACAACTCAAGAAACAAATGAAGACTCCTGAATTCATAAGTGTCTGGCGCGAGAGTATCGTGCTCGTCGATGAATACGACTTGATTTTATTCGATGGCTCCAGTGATAATATTTTCAACTAGCTTAATTTTTACAAGCAAGCTAAAAGTATTATCGGCTTTTCATGTAGCCATCTTACTCAAACCGAGGAAACCTGTCTTAACTTAGCTTTGCAAAGCACACCTGTGGTGTTCCCTACACTTGATAAGTTGCAAGGTGATAAGAAGACGGAGCTACCAGACTTGCTGGTAAGTTCAAATCAGGCAGATTACTTGCAGAAAATCAAGGAACTCATAAAGGACTAAGTTGCTAATTCCCCAGTTTTAATTGTCGCCTCTGAAACTACAACGCTATTTAATCAGGCCTCTCGAAATCTTCTTTCGATTTCAAAAGCTTCAGCCACGGCTCAGCCGCTGTCATTGAGTCTGTCATTGAAGGCAGGTATTTAATTAAGAATGCGAGCAAGAACTATGGTGTTTACTTATTTAATGAAGCACAGGGAAGAGGAACAGACATCTAAACTAATGATGAAATCAATTCAAATAGGGGGGTACTTATTTAATCATCGCTGATGTCTTTTCAAGAAGATCTGAAGAATAAATCATTGGTAGAATCGGCAGACTTAATATCAAAGGTAGATGGCAGCGCGTGTTATACAAGAATGCTTCTAATGATAGTGCAGAGCAGCTGCTTATAGTTGTATAGAAGGAAATAGATCTTATACTTGATCGCAAGCACAACCAAGTATAATCAATTTTATAAAATCAATAAGAAGCAATGGATAGTTTTGTTGAATAAAACAAGGTGCCTTAAGAATAAATTTCTGCGGAGTTTTCAAAGGATTAGGAGCAAGATAAAATTGTGAAAGAAATCGTTGAACATATTGTAGCTCTCACTGAGAAAGCTTACAGTGAAGCAAGCAACGCAGCAGC